>BJCM01184986.1:0-16416 GCA_018326385.1 Flaveria bidentis
ACATCCTACAGCCGGCTATACTTTCAAAGCCAGCTGGATACAATTGACTAGACACAAACAAAATCAATTATAGAGTCAAAAGGCAGATTGTCTTTTTTCTTGTGACTATGATATGCCATAGCTCACATCCTTATCTATTACAAAAAGGATAAATTACATAAAGTAGAAAGTTACAGACTCAAGACCATAATGTACAGTTGCCAAAAGCATGGACCTTTTCACCAACTCATGTAAGTTGGTGACTTGTAGAGATGCAGCGGAAAGGTGTCCAGCTTTATGGAACAGTACATCAGATAAAGCATGTTACTAAAAGTCTTCGGAAGAAATTTGTCTTCATGAACTTGAAGCTTCGGAAGACTTTGTCTCTGAGGCTTCGGAAGACTTCATGTTTGGCTTCGAAAGATATTGGTCTTGGCTTTGGAAGATTTCACACTTAGAGTATTTTCTGCTTCATGTGTGAAACTTCCTAAGCTTCTTCTTTAATGCACTTATGCAGCATGCAGGATAGACTTAAGATGTTTAGGTTGCATTAGCCTCTTCATTAATCTCTACACTTAGCTTTGGAAGCCTTTTATTAGATACACCAAAATAGTCTAAGTGATTTGGTTTTTGTTGCACCGGCCTTCTTCTTGATCCAACAATTAGGTCTTTGGTATCCTAGAAATAGCAACTTCAAACTCTATGGCTACTCAAATAATGACTATGGTGGTTGCAACATTAACAAGAAACCCACATCAGGAGGATGTCACATTCTTGGTAGAAGGATCATCTCATGGCAATGCAAGAATTTTCGATATTCTTCATATTTTAATAATTTAACAATTTTTAAAATTCTAGAATCCAATGTTACATTTAAATAGTGGTTAGGTGACCTTTATCCTATTATTTAAATTAACAAGGTAGTCAACGTTTTGACAATTACAACTCTTTGCAACTTCTAGGGTATGGGTCGACTTAAATATCATATTTGTGGTTGGCATGTTTATCCCATCAACACCTTTGTAAACCACATTGTAGGTGATCCATTAAACATGGTATTCAAATCAAGTTACCCTACTTACACACATGTGAGTTTTCAACATAAGTGGTTAGGTGACCTTTATCCCATAAATATGGTATCCCCACCTCAAATCACAAGTTCCCACAAAATGGTTAGGTGACCTTTATCCCATTAAGAGTTTCCAAGTGACTCAAGTGTTGTGCAAAAGGATGGTGTTTAACTTGTTTATAAAAGAATTTTTAAGTTTTCATAATACTAGTTTAGAATACTCTATATACCTTATATTTGCATGCTTTCAAATACAAGGTACCTTATGGTCCACGTTTTAATAAAACCCCTTTTATTAAAATCATTAATCAGTTTAATAGCCTTTTATTAATCACTTAATGATAAATAACCATCAATTTTCAGCTTGTTAAGTTTGTTAATGATTTTGCTATGCATATCCAAATATCAAACAACAACGATACAACAAACAACCAAACAAGCATAATCATACAAACATAAGTGCATAACCATAACCACTAAGTTGACTACACTTGTTTGCCATCACAAGTGTTGTCATAAGGTCTTTCCTAAGTGTTAACAATGACATGTCATATGTCTCCATGAACTCCCCCTTGAATCCACATCCAAATGCTTCAAGTGTCCATGTCTTTTGTGTCATTCCTTTTAGGTCTTCATCTTGTGCATCTTTTTTTACAAAATCATATCCTAATATAATTTTTCTAATAAAAGAAATGCACCTAATCTATTTATTACATAACCAATGAATAAATAAATTACAACCCAAAATATAAACACAAATATTACAACCCATTCAAGAATCAAAACCAACATGACAAAACACAATCAACCAAATCCAAAACACATAAAGTCAAGGCTATGTTATGGACCAACATATGTACCATATACAAAATTCAAGAACAACTATGAACCCCTTTTTTAACCTTAAAGTTCTGGACAACATGAACCAAAACTTTAGGGTTTTGTCCAAACAACACAATCAACCATTTGATGTTAATCTTTCAAGGTTTATACTAAAGCATGTAAGATTAAACCTTGAAACATAAGGGATTCATCCATCCACAACAAAACAGCCCCTAATGGGTTGAAAAAGTTCATGAAAACTAACTTTTCAAGAACTTTTGAAGCACATATTCCATATAACCGGCTCTAGATGCCATTGTTGGGTTTTATTACATGTTTATCAAAGCAAGTTTAACCATTTAAACTTCAAAAAATGCAGCGGATAATAGTGATTAAAAGGTGTTTTATAATATGAAAATTTAAACCATATTAACCCAAAACAAAACCCATAAACAAAGGATCATATATATATATGTGAAATGAAATGCTATCAATCATGAAAATGCAACCATAGGGTGTTCTTGAAACTACCTTTCAAGAACAAGATGTTGTAGTAAGGATGAGTAGAAGAAAATGATGTTTCTTGAATGTCTAGGCTCCAAAAAGAAGTCCTCAAGCTTGTATACCCACAAGCCTTAGCAAACACCTAACTTGTTAGGTAGTAGAACAACAAGTCTATCCTTCTTCTTGTAGATCCGAATCCAGCCAAGCCAAAACCGATTTTTCAGCTTGCAAAAATGAATTTCCAGCCAAGAGAAGAAGAGAGAAAAAACCTTTCTTGTGTGTGTGAGAGAGAGAGCTAGATGGAAGAGTGCAAGAGAGAGTAAAGTCTTGTAAAAACCAAGACTAAATGACTCTCCAAAGCCCCACAAAGGGGCAGCCTAAAAACCATTAAAAATGGATTCCCCCCATTTTAATTTTTATAAAAAACTTACACTCTCCACCCACAAGTTTATAAAATTAAAACCTCTTTTAATTTTTTAACATCAACACACTTTTATTTGTCATTATTTAACTCACTTAAATAATGAAACAAATAATTTCTCATGAACAAATTATCCATATAATGTTGTTCTATTACAAAAGCAACGTTTTAGAAAACCCATTTTCTAAATTGGTGTCAATATTTATTTGTATGATCTCATTAACAAATAAATATTTATTGGTGTTCGTATAGCTTGTTATTGGGTATGACCCGACTTGGATCATAACGTAATAACCACATCAATCTTGTATGTGTCTTGGAGATACAAGATCCAACAGAAACAAGAGAGATGATAAAGGCTGGATCATCAAGAATAACGCTAGACTAGTAGTTCAAGGATACACTCAAGAGGAAGGAATCGATTATACTAATGTTTTTGAACCTGTTGCAAGACATAAGGCAATTAGGATCTTCCTTGTATATGCTGCATCTAAGAATTTTACAGTCTACCAGTTTGATGTCAAGTGTGCCTTTCTATATGGGGATATAGATAGGGAAGTCTATGTTTGCTAGCCTCCAGGATTTGAAGGTCCAAAACATCCCAACTATGTGTGCAAACTAGATAAAGCATTTTATGGGCTACCCCAAGCACCTAGGCTGTGGTATGAGACTTTGTCTCAGTTTCTCCTGAAGAATGGTTACAGTAGAGGAACCATTGATAAGACTCTTATCATAAGAAAGTCTAGGAAATACATATTGCTCGTTCAGGTCTATGTTGATGATATCATATTTGGTTCTTCAAATGACCAAATGTGTAAAGACTTTGAGAGCATTGTGACGAAGAAGTTGGAGATGAGTTTCATGGGAAAAATAGACCTTTTCCTTGGAATTTAGGTGAAGCGGATGAAGGAAGGGTTCTTTATTAATCAATCTAAGTATGACTCTGATATCTTAGAGAGATTTGATATGAAGGATTGTAAGCCAGCCAAGACACCCATACCAAGAAACCATGACCTTTGTCCTGACTTTGAGGGGGAAATACTAATCAACATCAGTATAGGGCAATCAACGGTTTTCTGATCTATCTCACATCAAACCTGATATCATGTTTGCTACATGCATCTGTGCAAGATATCAGGCTGCTCCAAAGGTGTCTCACCTAGTTGCTGCCAAGAGAATTCTTAGATACCTCAAATGAGCACTTAAATTAGGTCTTGGTATCCTAGAAATAGCAACTTTAATCTCTATGGATACTCAGATAGTGACTATGGTGCCTACAACATTAACAAGAAACCCACATCAGGAGGATGTCACTTTCTTGATGGAAGGATCATCTCATGGCAATACAAGAAGCAATCTTGTGTCTCTACATCTACTGCTAAAGCTGAATACATTGTTGCTACAAGTTGTTATGCTCAGTTGCTTTGATTTAAAATTAGATGCTAGACTATGGATTTAACTTCATGAGCACTCCTACACACATTGACAACAAGAGTGAAATTTCCATTACTAAAAGTCTGGTGAAGCACTCCAAGACAAAGCATACTAATATCAGGTACCATTTCTTTAGAGATATTCATGAGAAAAATTTGATTAAATTAGTCAAAAGTTGACTCAAATAAACAATATGCTGATTTGTTCATCAAAGCCTTTAATGAACAAAGATTTAAGTATCTCACTATGGCAATTGAGATGATAAACATTGACTAATATATCTCATTTGAAAAGCCTTTTTAAAATGTGTCTTGTCTTCTATTAATTACAATCTAAGCCCTATTACAAAAGGTTATTCTTCAGATTTTGACTAAGTGTAAGTATTTCCGAAGAGAAAATTACCCTCAGAAGAATATTTCATTATCCTCCAAAGGGAATTTTCTTAGTTCAAGCTTTATATTCCGAAAAGTTTTTGGTTTCGAAAGTATATCTTCACTACTTCCGAAGCTTGCACACTTCGGTTATACTTTTACCTTTGGAAGAAGACTTTATTCTCAGAAGTAAAATTATTTACCCTCGGAAATAAATTTATTTACCCTCGGAAGTAAGTTTTGACTTCAAAAGAGAAAACCCTTCGGATATACTTTTACCTTCGGAAGAAGACTTTACTCTGTAACGGAAACCTTTGGGCCCCACATTGTAAAAAGCAAAGATTTATTAATGATTTCAGAATCTTTTAAATGGTTTTTAACCTTACCGCCACTATCACATCTTACCCCAAACCATCTTTTCACCTTATCCACAACCCTAAAAACCGCTATTCCACCCATTTAATAATCCTGACTCTTTATTTTAATTTTTTTTACCAAATTTATTGTCCAAAGCTTCCTTCATCCTAAATTCACCCTGCTCAAACTTGTTTCATCAACCCTCAAGACAACCAAGTCGCACTACTAGATTCTACCAAGGATGTTGACTTCTCATACATCATTTCCTTCCTTAGCCAATCTACCTACTTCACTGCGCTGACTGTGAACCCCACCGTTTACTTGAATCACATGGATGAATTTTGGGGTAACGGTCAGATAGTACTCCTCAACGGAATTAAGGTTATTAGGTCAAGCATTTCTAGCCAAGATTTAATCATTACTGAACAATTCATCCAGGGGCATCTGAAGCTCCATGATGAAGGCGCTCCTACTGAGTTACCCAAATCTGACCTTGACAACACCTATATTCAAATGGGATACGGTGGAGATGTGAACAGGTCTACAGTTATAAGTTCAAATTTTCTTATAACTGGAAGTTCTTACTTCATGTTGTTCTTCATTGTTTGTCGAACAAGTCTAGGGGGATGGGATCAAATCCCATATGAACTGGGCTACCTAGTTTATGGATTGGTGAAGAGCCTTCGCTTCAACTACTCAAGGTTTGTGTCGATTAACCTTATGGGAAACCTTCAAAAGGACACATTCTTTATGTATCCTAGGTTCATACAACACATAATCAACTGTGAGTTGGACCAGAGTAAGCTTGTCTGTTCAGCTACTCTATATGTCCCTCAAATGAGGCCGACCATCTTCAAGACCTTGAAGAGAGTGTCAACCAACTTCACTGGAAGACAGACTGCACTTCTTCTAGGTATGATTGAGCCAATGGCTCCGGGTGACATCCTTGTCCACCCCACAGGTGATGAACCCACACAAGTAACTACCCTCAATTTGCCAGATCTTCCTGCTCACCCCATCAAACACACATATCAAAGAAGCAAACGAACCCTTGCTCAGTCTACTCTAATTCAGCAAGCCCTTCCTGTTCAAACCAAAAAGACTAGAGTGGAACCATGGGCTCCCACTTAGTCAGAGGTCTCACCTTCCTTCACAATTGACCTCAATATGTGTATTGAGTCTCTTTAGTCTCAATCCCATGAGACTAAATCCCAACCCAAATGCCCTCAGGGTGAGACTTTACACTCTCTTGAGCATTCAAAAAGGGACAACCCCAACAAAGGCTCAGTTTCTTTGGACATTGATCAATGTCTTGGGTCGTTAGGTATAACTGTCATATCTTTCACTGACCTATTGACAGCATCTGATGAAGAGTTCATGTCTCGTCACGGTAGTGAAGTTGATCCACAACACCCATTAAAGGATCAACTGAGCCCTAGGAGACCCCTGATCTCTTGCCCCCATCAACATATCCAAACTGAGGTGACTCCCACTAGAGTGGAGTGGACTCATATAGATTCAGTTGCCACTACTGCAGGTGCCTCAATGAGCCCTTAGGATAGTGGTAACATTGTTGAGACTGAATCTTTGGCAACCAAGCATTCTGATGACTCTGAAAGAGATATCATATACATGGGAAACCAGGGCGCCAAGAAACCACTTTTGGTGTGACGATGAACATACAAGGTATGTTGCCTCATATCCCCATGATTCTTCTCTTGAAGATGACGGAAGACTAAAACTCACCATTCAAGACATACTCACTAAATTCTCAAACCTTGAACTTAGGGTTAAGACTTTAGAAAGTAGGTCCACCACTCAGTAACATGAAATTGACAATCTCAAGGCTAAACTAGCTAAAAATAGATTGAGAGTTCTATTAGGCATGTACCAGTTCAGGTCTCCCGGACTTCTTCCTCTAGCTCATCTAGCTTTCAAGATAATGCTACCAAAAGGGGGAGAATGTTCAAAGACAAACATCCATGGTGTCCAAGAGCTCAATTATCTCAAAGCTCTCTTCCAGATATCCCTCTTAACACTCAGATGTTTTCCCTGAGCCTCTTCCAGTTACCCAATAAGTGGATCCTAGGATGCTAAAAGATACAAATAATTTTCTTACCTTGTTTCTCATGAGATCTTCTATGTGGCAACCATGACCAGATATCTATATGGCCTACTTTGGAGCTGAAGAGATTCAGAGGTTGAACACACCCTCTACCACTTTTGATAAAGTTGGTCAACCTAAGGTTTACATGGAACCTGGTATTAATTTCAAAGGGGAAATGGAAACTAATGGCTCAGCAACCAAAATAGGTGGGAGAAGTATTACCACAGACTTCTTAAGCAGAAATCAAAGCTACGGAAGAACAATTTCAAGGTTGGAGAAATTGAAAAAAAGGGAAACTACTAGTTGCAGTAGCAAAGCAGTTGTAGCCAACCAGGAGGCAGTCAATAACAAGAAGAGAGTGGAAGTTACTGACAGACTTGTCAAGATGGGAGCTCCAACGAAGAAATGCTCCTTCTACCATTAGTGGATCTGATTGAATTGTAAAAGGAAACTCTTCTATTAAAAGAACAAGAAGAAGCAGCAAGGTTGGCCTTGGAAGAAGAGAACTTGAGGAAAATGGAGGAAGCCAATCAAAGGCTAAGGAGTCAGAGAATAGCCTTTCTGAACTCAGAAGGATTCTCTCTTGAGGAACTTTCTCCATAAAATAATGACACGATCCTGTGGCTCGTAAACAAAGAACAAGATCATATGGAGAAGGAAAGAAAGAAGGCTTACAGGGAGAGGATGAAGGAGAGAAAGAAGAAGGAAGATGACGTTGATCTTGCAGCCCTAAAAAAGTCTGGGGACAAAGCCTGGATGAAAGACTATCTTAGGGCCCATGGCTTCTCAGGCAGGCAGGTTGGACCTATGTCCATAAAGACCCTGCAGCGTATTGTCAGTGAGATCAAAGATGACATACGCTTAGGTAGAAGGAAAGAGATGTAAAAATGAGTACAAGGGATGACTTTCACACCTTCTTTACAACCACGACCTCAACCCGAACCTATCCCCTTGCCTTTCCCTATCAAAATTGAACCAACCTCTAAGCCTTACACCTCTAAACCAAAATCACCAACCTTACCCACTTCCTTACCCACTCAATCCAAACAACCACCAAAACTACCCATTCTTAAACCTAAAACATTAATAAGAACCCAATCCTCATCAACCAAACAACCACCCAAGTCATCCTCTCATCCACCCAAATCTCTTTCCTTAGAAGAATTTAAAGAGGTCAAGAGGAAGCTCACCAATTGCACAACTTTGAGCAGTATCTCCTGTGAGGAGGAGTCTATCAATCTGACTTACATAGACAACTCCTCAAGTTCCCTCACAAGAAAGTAATTCCTTGCTCTCTCAAGAGGAATACTAGACCAAGCTTCTAGACTACTTGGCCTCAACTCTGATTCCTTAAATGATGAAGAGAAGAAGCTTAGAAGAAAGCAGGTGACTCTACTAGATACAAAGAAAGGGGACACGGTTCCTAGTTAGCCCCTTGTGCCTAGAAAGAACATTATACATTGGAGGTTTGATGAAGTCTCTCACAACTTTGTTGTAGAGAGAGAGAATGGAGAGAGCAACAGGTTGAATGCCTCTTCCCTGCAACACTCAAGCAAATTTGATATTGCTGAGTTAGCAGAGAAGCCATTCTCCAATCCCACCAACTCCAAAATAGCTACTCACATCAGAACTTATCTTAGCAGCCTTCATCTTGTTGAGCTAAGTGAAAAATCCAAGATTGAATAGGAGTTGAAGTTGAGAGAGAAGGAAGACAAGGGAAGGTCAACCATCAAAGGCAAAGCCTTTCGATAATTATGGAAGGCCCTGAATTTTAACCAATAGTTAGATGGGAGTATGACTATAACTCCCATCAACTAACTCTCTACAGAGGGACTCAGCAAAGGGTACATATCATTCAGAGTGACAAACTGGATCTCCTATCTACGAATAATCTGTAAAAATTCTCAGCACCACTTTTGGGAAGAACAAAGAAACATAAAAGTATCTGCTTTACTAGTGTTGAAAGTTTTGAGGAGAAGAAACAAGTGAGGTTTTGGTCGTATCAGCCTAAGGGGAGTTTGTTGGATCAAGAAGAAGTCTGGTGCAACTAAAACCAAATACTTTGACTACAACTAATGAAGTCCTTCTGAAGACAAGTTCAGCACTTCCGAAGGTATGTGCTGAACTTCCGAAGCAAAGCTTAAAGGAACTTCCGAAGATAAGCTTCAGCTTCTAAAGACCAAGTCTATGCTCTTCTGAGAGTTCAACACTTAGAAGAAATGAAGACTACAGATTTTGAAGTAAGAAGTACAAAGGCAACCTCGGAAGAAGTAGCCACTTCTGAACTATAAGTGGCTTTGGAAGAACAAGTTCTTTTGAAGCCAGTTAACCTTCAGAAGTAACTACTATGGACCAGTTGATATAAGTATAGTGTATCTGACCCTCCGCTGCAAGACGTCTGATACTGCATGGCGTTTTCCCAAAAGGCCATGTAGTTGACCATACTTTATTCCAATGTTCAACTTTATTTGTTAGTAAAACTTTAGTTGGTGACAGATGGTAAGTCATGGACATGTCATGTCTACCATATCTTAGATTAGACATTATCTAAGATACCTTAACTATAGCTTTGTAGTATTTGCTTTATTTATAGGATTCCAGTTGGTATCAAAATATATTTGGCTGTAGATAGAAGTATATATAGTTTCTCATTGTAACTCTTGTAGTAAGCTTGTAAGAGTCTTGTAATACTTTGAGTTGAGAAGTAATGCATACAAGTATCTTGAAAATCATTCTATCTTGTTTTTTTCGGTTACTTAGTATATTATAATCAAATCTTAGAAGAACTCTGCTTCTTGAGTGTTTATCAGTGAATTTGAGAGAAATACTTGAGTTGTATACCAAAATTGGTCCTGCAAAATTGGTTAAAAATAACTTGGTACATGGTTTGCCTGAAAAGGAACTTTTCTGTAAAGATAACTGTGTAGCATGCCTGAAAGGGAAGCAACATAGAGCATCTCATAAATCCAAAGTTGTTAACTCTATCACCACTCCATTACACTTATTGCACAAGGATCTTTTTGGTCCCGCAAGTATAATAAGCATTGGAAGGAAATCATACTACCTTGTGATCGTTGATGATTTTATAAGATTAACATGGGTATTCTTTATAAGAATTAAGGATGAAGAGACTGAGTTTAAAAATTTGTATTCTTAAAATTGAAAATCAAATTGATCACAAGGTTAAGATAATCACAAGTGATCAAGGGACTGAGTTTATGAATCAAGTTGTTGACTCAATTTGTAACTCAAAAGGGTTGCTCGGACCATGTTAGTTGATTCAAAGCTGCCTCTTACATTTTGTGCAGAGGCTGTCAGCACTGCATGCTATGTGTAGAACAAGGTTCTTGTAGTTAAGCCACATGGAAAATCCCCTTATGAGCTATGGAACAAGAGGCCACCATTAATTGGTTTTCTAAGGTCCTTTGGTAGCAGGTGTACCACACTTAACACAAAGGAAAATTTGGCAAAATTTGCTGAAAAGTCGGATGATGCTATCTTTGTTGGATATTCCTCCAACTCTATTGCTAATAGAGTATACATTAAAAATAAGCAATTTGAGGAATTATCCAACATTGTTGTAAATAAGCGCACTCCTTCGGTTAGGGAAATGGCCCTGATCATATTTTTGACTAGGAATTGTTTCTCAACTATTCTAAACCATCTTATGAAAATGTTTTAGCTAGAACAGGTACTCAAAGTGATTCTGATGATGATCAACTGTTTAAGTTATCCAGACCTCGTTCAAGTTCTCCGAGAGTAGTAGAAGATTAGGCTACCACTATCTTAAGATCTGATAGTATGACAATCTCAAGAGATGGTCCACCTAGTGAACCTCAGTACTCATATGGTGACACTACAAAACAGCAGGAAGATGGAAGTAGCATTTTGAAAGAACATGCAACTGTTAGTGTTGTCTCCCAGCCAACAAATGATGATGGTGTTTCTCATTCATTCAATCGGTCCTCATTGTTGCATCCAAGAATTTTATTTTCCACCAACTTGATGTCATGTGTGACTTTCTATATGGGGATATAGATTGGGAAGTCTATGTGTGCCAACCTCAAGGATTTGAAGAGCCAAAACACCCCCAACTATGTGTGCAAGCTGGATAAAGCTCTATATGGGCTGCACCAAGCACCTAGGCTATGGTATGAGACCTTGTCTTAATTTCTCCTGAAGAATGGATACACTATAGGTACCATTGATAAGATTCTCTTAATAAAGAAGTCTAGGAATGACATTTTTCTCGTCCAAGTCTATGTTGATGACATCATATAAGGTTCTTCAAATGAACAAATGTGTAAAGACTTTAAGAGCATCATGAAGAAGAAGTTTGAGATGAGATCCATGGGAAAAATGGACTTTTCCTTGGAATTCAGGTGAAGCAAATGAAGGAAGGGTTCTTTATCATTCAATCTAAGTACGTCAATAACATTCTAGAAAAATTTGATATGAAGGATTGTAAGCCAGTTAAAACACCTATACCCAGATGCTATAATCTTTATCTTGACTCTGAGGGGGAGGATACCAATCAACATTAGTATAGGGCAATTATTGGTTCTCTGATGTATCTCACAACAACTAACCTGATATTATGTTTGCAACATGCATTTGTGCAAGATATCAGGCTGCTCCAAAGGTGTCTCATCTAGTTGCTGCCAAGAGAATCCTCAGATACCTCAAAGGAGCACCTAAACTAGGTCTATGGTATCCAAGAAAACAACCATTTCAATCTCTATGGCTACTCATATAGTGATTATAGTGGCTGCAATATCAACAAGAAATATACATCAGAAGGATGTCAATTTCTTGGTGGAAGGATTATCTCATGGCAATGCAAGAAGCAATCATGCATTTCAACATCTACTTCTAAAGCTGAATACATTGTTGCTGCAAGTTGTTCTGCTCAACTTTTATGGATTCAGAATAAGATGTTTGACTATGGATTCAACTTCTTGAGCATTCCTATCCATATTGACAACAACAGTGCTATCTACATAACAGAAAATCCAATGAAGCACTCCAAGACAAAACACATTGACATCAGGTACCATGTCATTAGAGATATTCATGAGCTAAATCTGATCAAACTAATCAAAGTTGGATCAAATGAACAATATGCTGATTTGTTAACCAAATCCTTTGATGAACAAATATTTAAGTATGTCACTACAGCTATTGGGATGATAAACATCGATTAGTATATCTCATTTGAAAATCTCTTTAAATGTGTAATGTCTCTTGTCAAAACAATCTAAGCCTTGTTACAAAAGGTTTTCTCTAAAAATTTCTAAGTATAGATTCTTCCAAAGAGAAATTAACCATCAGAAAATGTTTCACTGATCTTCTGAAGCTAAATTTCTCCAAGGGAAATCTTCTTCTCAGAAGAGTTTTTAGTCTCAAAAGAAGCAATTGATTGCATATCAGATTTACTTTCAAAGCATATAAAACTCTCCATTTGGAAAGCACATTTACTCTGAAAAGTAAGAAATTTATATTCGGAAGTAAAATTGGCTTCGAAAAAAGATTACATTCGGAAATATTTTATACTCGGAAGAAGATCTTACCATGTAACGTAAATCTTTGGGCCCCACACTGTAAAGATTTTATTGACGATGTCAGAATCTTTGAAATGGTTTTCAATCTTGCTGCCCCGGTCACATCTTACCCCAAACCATCTTTTCACCTTATCCAATCCACAAAACCACCATTTAACTAATTTAAATAAACCTGACTCGTCATTTTAATAAATTTACCAAATTTACTGCCCACAAGCTTCCTTCACCTCCAATTTACCTAAATTCAAATTCATCTCTCTACAACCTTTTCCCACAAATGGCACTTAACCCTCAGCACAACCAAGTCGCATTCTTGGATTCATCCATGGATGCTGACTTCTCTGATATTATCTCGTTTCTCACCCAATCTACCTATTACACCGCTTTGACTATTAACCGCACCGTTTACTCAAATCATATGGCTGAATTCTGGAGCAACGGATAAATTGAAACCCTAAATGGGGTTAGGGTAATCAGATTGAGCATTTCTGGCCAGGAGTTGATCATTTTTAAAACAAATCATCCGGGTGCATTAGCAGCTTCATAATGAAGGTGCTCCTACTAAATTTCCCAAGTCAAACCTAGATGAAACATATACCCAAATGGGATATGGTGGAGATGTGGACAGGTCTACTATTTAAAAATTCAATTTCTCATACAATTGGAAGTTCTTGCCTAATGTTTTTCTCCACTATTTGTCTAATAAGTCTAGGGGATGGAAAAATCCCATATGAACTAGGATTCCTAGTTCAAGGGTTGGTGAAAAGCCTCCGCTTCAATTACTCAAGGTTTGTGCTGACTAACCTTATGGGGAACCTCCAAAGGGACACATTCTTCATATATACTAGGTTCCTTCAGCATATTATCAACTGTGAGCTGGACTAGAGTCAACTTGTTTGTGTTGCTATTCTAACAGTTCCTCAAATGAGGCTAACCATCTTTAAAGTCTTGAAGAGAGGGTCCACCAACTACACTTGAAATCACACTGATCTTCTTCCAAGTATGATTGAGTCAATTGCTCCTTGTGACATCCCTGTTAACCCCACAGGTGATGAACCAATACCAGCAACTACCCTCACATTGCCAAACCTACCTTCTCACCCCATCAAACATACATACTAGATACACCCCAAACAAATCCTTGTTCAATCTATTCTAATTGAGCAAGTCCATCCTGCTCTATTCAAAAAGACTAGAGTAGTATCATGGGCTCCCACTCAATTTGGGGTCTCACCACCCTTCACTATTGACCTTAATAAGGGATTTGAGCTTCCTTAGTCTTAATTCCCTGAGCCCAAAACCCAAGCTGAAAGCCCTCAGGGTGAGTCTTTATACTTCCCTGAGCTGCCATAAAGGGACAACCCTACCAAAGGCTCAATGCCAATAGACATTGACCAAAGTCCTGGGTCATTAGGTTTAACTTCCATATCCTTTACTCACCTACTGATAAGAACTGTTAAGGAGATTAAGTCATTTCAAGATAATGATGTTGATCCCCAATACCCTCTTCTAGATTAACAGAGCCTAGAGGGACCTCTTATCTCTAGCCCCCATCAGCAAAAACCATCTAAGATGAGTCTCACTGATATGTAGGGGACTCATGTAGATTCAGCTACCACTACTAAAGGAGCCTCATTAGATCCTTAGGGCAGTGGTAAAATCTCTAATTCTGAATCTACGGCAACCTTGCCCTTTGATGCCTATGAAAGGGACATCATTAGGTAAGGGAAACCAGGGTGCCAAGAAACCACATCTGGTGGTGAGGATGAATATACCTGGCATATTACCTCATCTCCCCGTGATTCGTCAAAAAAAGATGAGGGAAGTCTAAAGCTCATCATTCAAGACCTACTTTCTAAAGTCTCAAATCTTGAATCTAAGGTTAAGACTTTAGAGGATAGGTCCGCCACGTAGTAACTTGAGATTGAAAATCTCAAGGCTTAATTAGCTGATAAACAGATTAAGAGATATGTTAGGCATATACAAATTCAGGTCTCACTGACCTTTTCCTCTAGCTCATCTAGCTCTCAAGATGATTTTACCAACAAGGGGAGAGTGTTTAGAGACAAACATATGTGGAACCATAGAGCCAAGCTTTAACTTGTCTAACTTCAAGGTACACGACTCCCAAACCAAGGATGCTCAGAGATCTCAACAGGATCTTCTCCAAATTCTTGATGGGATCTTCTTTAGATCAGTCTAGCCCTGATACGGCTATGATGTACTTTGGATCTGAAGAGCTTCAAAGGATAAATGCACCTTCTACCACTGTGGAACAAGTTCGTCAACCTAAGGCCCATATGGAACCTGAGATTGATTTTGAGGAAGAAATGAGGACTGATGGCCTAGCAACTAAAACAGTTGGGACAGATTGTGTGTTCCCTCATACTTCCGAAGCTGAAGTAAAATCCTTGGAAGAACAAAAATTCAATCTTCCGAAGCTGAGATGGAAGTTGCGGAAGGTCTATTCTCATTGTCCGAGGATCTAATTATCATAGATGCAATTCTAGAACTGGCATCTGAGGTTAATAGTGAGGACTTTCTCAACCGACCCCTAGCTCAAACAACTTCACTACAACAAGCTCCAACCATTATCTCTCAGCCTGAAACTTCCATCCCAAAACCCCCAAGGTCCAGCACTTCCGAAGATGTCAAAGGAAAGAGGAAGATGACCGAGGATGAGCTTCATGAGGAAGCAAGGTTAGAAAAACTTAAGAAGAAAGATAGACTCCCAACTAGGAAGTTACTAGCTGCAAGTAACAAAGCAGTTGGAGCTAACTAGGAGGCTGTCAACAACAAAAAGATGGTGGAGATCATTGATAGGCTTTTCAAGCTTGGAGCTGTTAGTGAAGATATGCTCATACTACCACTAGAGGAGTTAATTGAGCTGCAAAAGGCAACCTTGCTGCTGATTGAATAAAGGGAAGAAGCAGCAAGGCTAGCCATAGAGGAGGAAAGAGAGAGGAAGAAAAAGGAAGCTGATCTGCAGTTTACGAGGGAGAGGATAACTTTCTAATCTCCAGGCGTTTCTATCTAGAAGAACTATCTCCCCATGATAATGATATGATCTTATGGCTCTTCAACAAAGAGTAAGATCAATTGGAGAAAGAGAGAAATAAAGCTGCAAAAGAAAAACTAAGGGAGAAGAAGATGAAAGAAGAAGAAGTAGGACTTACTTCTATGAGGAAGAAAGGTGATAAGGCCTGGATAAAGGTCTATCTCCAGGCTCATGGCTTCTCTGGTAGGTAGGTGGTTCCCATGTCTGTGAGGACCCTGCAACTTATTGTCAGTGAAATCAAGGCTGATATATGCTTAGGAAGAAGGAAAGAGATGTACCAAAGAGTATAGGGGATGAATTTTAAATCTACTCCACAATCACAGCCTCAACCCAAACCTATCCCTTTCCCTATTTGTTTGGCGATCCAATCAGGTAAAACGTTAATCCGATCAATCCTAACGATTAGAATACGTTAAGAATAGACTAGGAATGATCAGAAAAATTCTATGAACTTGGAAGGGACGATCTATACGTTCTGGGTTGGCTAGGGTTGTGAATTATTGAAGTCTCACTATTTTTCCACAAATTAAGTGGTATTTATAGGTTACAGTCTTCATTCGTACGACTGAGCCAAGCGACTGGCTCAGTCATGTGACTGAGTCATACGATTGATTTATTCGTACGACTGAGTCAGTCTTATGACTTAGTAGTGCGATTGACTCAATCACCTGGTTCAGTCGTGCGATTGGCCCATTCGCATGGTCCAGTCGTTCGACTGAATCAGATTACTTAG
>BJCM01185001.1:0-12707 GCA_018326385.1 Flaveria bidentis
TCTTCTCTCAGTTTCAGAATGAAGTCATTTATATCTAACTTCGAGAGCACTCCATTCTGTCTGAGATTTGAAACAAACGACGCCCATTTTTCTGGTAATCCATTAGCAAAGTTGGATACCTTATCTTCAATCGAAGTAACCACTCCATGAGTGTGCATCTCACTCATCAAGTGGTAGAATCTATTGATCACATCATCAAGTCCTTCTTTTCCCATAGAAGAGAAGTTGTCAAACTCCTTCTTCAAGGCTTTTGCCTTGATAGCCTTCAGAGAGGTATTTCCGTCATACCTCTTCTCCAACGCATCCCAAAGTTTCTTTGCTTGAGTATACTCCGAATACTGATGGAAAATATCCTTCGGAATAGACTGAGTAAGCAAAGCATAGACTTTCTTCTCAACGTTGTGTTTTACCTTTTGTGCATCCGACATGCCACTTAGAGTAAGTTTTACTATGTCAGCTCCTACTGGCATGCTGTACCCCCGACTCTATTGCCTCCCACAAATTTGTATCCACTCCGTTTAAGTAGATTTCGAAACGTTGCTTCCATTGTGGGTAGTCGTCTAACGTGATAAGCTTCGGGGGTTTATTGTGAATCCCCACTTCGTTCTACAACAGCAGTAGATTCTGAATACGTGTATCTCTACTTGCTGTGTATGTTGAAAATTGATCCTCCATTTCACTTAACTCTCCTGTTTAACAAACTACTGATGAATGCGAATGAAAGTATGCGATTGAGCTTATTCGTCCGAATGAACTAATGCAGTTAGGCAGTCCGAATGAAGATCTCAGTCGTACGAATGAGGGTACGAATGAGTTCAATCATGCGGTTGAAGAATGCGAATTAACTCAGTCGTGAAATTGAGCCAATCGTGCGACTGAACCTGCAGAAGTTTGATAATTTGTAGGTTAAACTTGTTTTGGCCGTAAAACCTCGAATTTTACCAAACCCTAATAGCCGTATGCCGGAAAAACTACACTTTTCAATCATGAAACGTCTAAGACTCCGTTAGACACAAAAAGATTGCGTTTTTGATGCAAAAACACAATTTTGTATCAAAACGATTGAATCAACACGTAATCAAGAGCCAATAGCTTTGATACCACTTGTTAGGATCTGGTATCCGACCAAACACCAACTAATTAACGTGTTAACCAAACCAAATAGTGCGGAATCCTATTTGATTGGCGATCCAATCAGTGAGAACGCACGTAGAAACAATAACGTATTGAATCTAACATCAAGAATCGATTAGGAATCGATCTACAGCGTTCTATGAACTTGGAGTACGAACTTAGAGGCTTCTGGACGGCTAGGGTATGTCTGGAGTCGAAGTAGATTGAATGCCTACGTTTTTCCACGAATTAGGTGGTATTTATAGGTTAGGGTTGCTCATTCGGGCGACTGAACCATTAGCATGGTTCGTTCGTGCGATTGAGCCATGCGGTTGATGCATTCGCACGACTGAGTGTTCAGTCGTGCGACTGAGCCAATCTCATGTTATAGTCATACGACTGATCCAGTCTCCTGGTTTAGTCGTCCGAGTGAGTCATTCGCATGAAGTTGTTCATGCGTATGGTCCGTTAACATGAGCCATTCGCATGATAACTTCACGTTATTAAGTTTGAATGTATTAATTTTCATAACATTATTTATATTAATTCAAACAAAAACAAACCTATATAACCAAGTCAATATGCGTTAAATAACTCATTAATGAAATATATTAAACACTATAGACACAACCAAACATTTGTATTTCATTTAGTACCCAACGATTACATAAGTGTTAGACAATAAAGACATATTACATTCAGAACAGGATCTAGGTACATATATGTATCAACAGTCTTTCCCCGACTTACCAAACTATTATAAAAGGCTATTAAACTTTCTTTTGTTCAATAGCCTTTTCAAACATGTTACAAGTGTAATTCCATCGTGTTGGTACGTCCCAATTCGGGCCTAAACATTTGGTATTTGCGTCTTTACAAAACTTGTGATATTTAGTATATCTTTGGTTATTACTAAAAATATCATGTAACATTCTTTTAAAACAATCTTTAATTGTTTCAATCGTTTTTAAACCGTCTTGAACGGCTAGGTTTAAGATGTGCGCAACACATCGATTATGAAAAAACACACCCTCACACATTGGTTTATATTTTAATTTCAAATGATCTATCACAAGAGTGTCATTTGACGTATTATCAAAAGATATAGAAAATATTTTTTTTAATTTATACGTTTGAATAACTTTATCAATAAGATAAAAAATGTTTTGGCCGGTGTGAGGATAATCAAACAATTCAAACACAATCGTACGTTTCATCATTTGGCATGAATCAAGTTCAACCCAATGGGCAGTGACACAAATGTACGAGTTCGGTGAACCATGAGGTGTCGACCAAACATCACTAGTTAAGTTAACACCGATTTGTAAATTTTCAAAATAAGATATTAATTCATTTTTAACTTTTCTCAACATTTTTAAGCAATCTATTTGAAGAGTAGCACGACTTCCATTGGTGTAACGTGGTTGGAGAGTTTGTTGAATGAGTCGAGTCAAACATTCGTTGTCGAAATGTTTGAATGGCAAGCTTTCTTGAATTACAAATTGCGCCATTTGCTCCCGAACCGCATCAACGTTATAAGCCCTAATATTTCCTTCGTTTGTCATCAAAGCTTGACCTTAAGAAGGTTCACCTTTTAATGCTTTAAAATATTTATTTGAAATATGGTTTTTCAACGTTGTGTTTGCATCTTTTTTGAAAAACTTATGACAAAACTTGCAACGAGCCTTGTTTGGACCGCTAACCATTTGACAAAAATCGTAATTGCACCATACTTTGGGGTTTCTATTCGTAGGAAGGATTGCTACCACCACGTTGCTTGCTGACGCTTCACAACCAACGGATGATTGAGCACTTGATGAAGCCATATGAGAGATTTTTTTAGAGCGTTTAAAGTGAGAGAGTTTTTGAGATTTTTGAGAGTAGAGAGTGTTATAAGTTGTTGTAATTCAACCAAAACATCAAATACATATATATACTAACCTAGTGGGGGTATAATGGTAAAAAAAACATCCAAAAAAAGGTCAAAAAAATGGTACAAACGGCTATATAGCCATTACCCAACGGTAACCGGTTTGAAAACCGGGTTGAAAAACCGGTCTGAAACCGGTTCGGTTCCAAACCGGTTTTAAAATTTGAAATGGGAACCTGGAGGGGAACCGATGGTTCGGGCCGGTTTCAAACCGGTTTGGACCAAACCGGTTTGGGCCTCAAACCGGTTCTGATTTTTTTGGCCAAACCGGTTCCCGAATCGGTTTTTTGGCCATGTCTACCTAGGACCAGGTCAACTATTGCTTTTACAGCACCTGCTCTACCCTCACTTGATGTTCCCCTAGAGCAGGCAGTTGCAGCTTTAGTTGCGACTTTGGACATGGAGCATCGTCGAATTGGAGTACTCACTAACAAGAACTCAACACTAAAGAACGAGATGCTCCAGCTACGCCTACACGTAGCGACACTTGAGAAACGATTGTCAATGTCTATCACTAGAAATTTCAAGATGGCTAGTAGAGTGATGGATCACATAGAGCATTCGGACGAGCAGGATCATCATATTATGGGCGTCGAGATTAGATCGTCTAGACTGGAAGCACAACTTGCAGCATTGCTGATTGTGGACAATCCTGCACCAGCAGAGGATTCCGATGAAGACCCTGTGGAAGCACCGGAAGAAGCCCCACACGACAGAGACAGTGATGGATCAGACTTGTTGGATTGACTTTTCTTATTTATATGACTTTGACTACATAGCATTTTTCTTAAACCTATGTGGGAAGGGTTGTTTCCCACACAACTGAAAACTTGAAAATTTGACATTGATTTGATATTTTGTGAGCTACTTACAAATTATTTATGATTAGTTATTATTTTGGTTATAAATATTATGGTTGTGAGTGTATATTATTTCTTAATATTTACCATACTTCAATGAGATTAATGTGTTAGATGTTACTCATTATTGTATTTGTGAATGTAAAGTGAAATATGGATGGCCGAGGGCGTGGCGGTGGACATGGCACCGACAACGTGAACATGACCCCAGCAAAATTAGCTATTATGATAAACCAGCATGAGCAAGCAGCATTGAATACTTAGCCCACACAGTTTAGAGGTACACAGTGACACTAGATGCACGTACAAGAGCCAATAGTCATCATTTACACGAATATTCCGTTAGGTGATTAATTCTTTTGGTTTGATTTGAACACCCTTGCACATTGAATACAAGACCACCTAGATGCACGTACAAGGCGTTCATGGATTGTAAGCCGCATACCTATAGTGGAGCCGAGGGAGTTCTAGGGCTTATAAGGTGATTTGAGAAGACTTTGTCGGTTTTCGCCAAATGTAACTGTCTAGTGACGGACCAGGTGAAATACGCCATTGGAACACTGGAAGGTGCAGCACTCACGTGGTGGAATCTACAAGTTCAAATGCTTGGTCAGGCGATGGCGAACACATTTTCATGGGACGAATTCAAGACCATGATGACGGAGGAATACTGTCCCCGTAATGAAGTTTAAAAGCTGGAAGCTAAGTTCTGGCAATTGAAGATGGAAATATCTGACATCGAGACTTACAGAACTAGGTCTCATGAGCTAGCTACACTCTGTCTTGGCATGGTTGAGTCGTTGAGCGACTAAGCCGACAAATTGAGCTCTACTTACGTGGTTTAGTTCCGGAGATTCAGAGTATGGTGACTGCTGCAAATCTCCCTACTGTTTAGCAGGTTATACGACTGGCTCACAAGCTCACTGACCAAGTTGTGGAGCAAGGAAAGCTACCCAAGCGGGGTGTTGTGGCAAGCGTGCGTGAAAACAAATGCAAGTGGGAAAACAATGCTAGCAAGGGATCGACATCTGGTAACCAACCTCAGCAACACCAACCTTAATTGCAGCAACTGTAGGGATGGTTAGATAACTGTCACAACTTCAATAAATCATCTTCATCATCTCAAGGACCAAATGGATACGTGGGAAAGAATCCCAAGTGCAACTGATGCAACTACCACCACACTAGCAGGTGTGAGAGTTTTTGATGCCAACATTATGGGAAGGTGGGACACGTGGCAAAGGATTGTCGTGGGAACTGATGAAGAAGCCTCAATAACCTCAGCAGACCCAATAGCCCCATGAAACACCAAAGGGTTGCTTTGAATATGGAGAAGAGGGGCATTACAAGAGGAATTGCCCTCAACTAAAAAGAAATAGGAATGGCGACGAGAATGGTGGCAATAACAACAACGGTGGCAATGGTGACAATAATGGTGGCAACAATGGCGGAGCTAAAGGGAGAGCCTTTATCATGGGTTCAGGTGAGACTCTAAACGATCCTAGTATTGTTTCTAGTAAATTTCCTGTTAATGGTCGTTTTGCTTCTATGCTGTTTGACACTGTAGCCAATAGTAGCTTTATCTTTACTAAGTTCTGTAGTCTCCTAAGTGATATGACTTCTGCTTTGGAATCTAAGTATACCGTAGAATTAGCCGATAGTAAGCAAATTTCCATTAGGCATATCCTTAAGGGTTGGAAAATAGAACTTGTTGGTCATACCTTCGATACTGATCTTATGCTTGTTACTCTTGGAAGTTTTGATGTGGTCATAGGCATGGATTGGCTATCCTAGAAGCAAGCAGAAGTGATTTGTCATGAGAAGGTCATTCACATTCCTTTGATAGATGGGGAAATTCTTTCGGTTAAGGGAGAGAAGAGTGGTGTTGTGGTAGGTATCATATCATTCATGAAGGCTCAGAAGTGGCTACGCAAGGGTCACTTAGCCATATTTGCTCTCGTCTCTGACAAGCAACATGAGAAAAAGAAGATATAGGATATTCCGGTGGTTCGTAACATCCTATAGGTGTTTCCAGAGGATCTTCCTGGACTACCACCTCATCGTGAAGTTGAGTTTTAGATAGATTTGACTCCCGGAGCTGCTTCGATTGCGCGAGCACCTTACTTATTGGCACCGAATGAACTGCAAGAACTATCTACACTACTTTAGGAACTGTTGGATAAAGGGTTTATTGCACCGATCTCATCACCGTGGAGAACACCTATTCTCTTTGTTAAGAAGAATGATGGCACTTTTCGAATGTGCATCTACTACAAAAAGCTAAACAAAGTCACAGTCAAGAACCGATACCCTTTACCTCGAATCGATGACTTGTTTGATCAACTTTACGGATCAAGCTATTATTCGAAGATTGATTTGAGGTCTGGTTATCATCAACTGAGAGTTCAAGAAGAAGACATCTCAAAAACTGTGTTCCGTACTCGTTATGGTCACTACGAATTCTTGGTTATGCCTTTTGGGTTGACTAATGCACTGGTAGTGTTCATGGATCTCTTGAATTGTGTGTGCTAACCCTACCTCGATTAGTTTGTTATCATGTTTATTGATGACATATTAATATACTCTAGGACCAAGGAGGAACACAAGCAATACCTACGTTTAATCTTGGAGCTACTTAGAAAGGAACTGTTGTATGCCAAGTTTTCTAAGTGTGATTTCTGGATTCGTGAGGTGCAATTCTTGGGTCACATTGTTAACAAGAAGGGAATACATGTGGATCCTACGAAGATTGAGGCGATAAAGAACTGGTCGGTACCCAAGACACCTAGTGAGATAACACAATTCCTTGGACTGGCACGACATTACCGACATTTCATTGAGGGATTTTCTAAAATCGCTTAACCTCTCACAGCTTTGACCCACAAAGGAACAACCTATAAATGGGGTGAGAGTCAAGAAGCTGTCTTTCAGTTATTGAAACAGAAACTTTGTACAGCGCCGATATTAATATTACCTGAAGGAAGTGATGATTTTGTGGTTTATTATGATGCTTCTATCCATGGATTTGGTTGTGTCCTCATGCAACATGACAAAGTAATAGCCTATGCCTCGTGGCAACTGAAGTTGCACGAAAAGAACTACACTACTCATGACTTGGTGTAGGAGCAGTGGTCTTTGCCTTGAAGATTTGAAGACATTACTTGTACGATACCAAATGCACTATTTACACCGATCACAAAAGTCTTTAACATATCTTTGAGTAGAAAGAGCTTGACATGAGGCAACGACGTTGGGTGGAATTGTTAAACGACTATGATTGTGTTGCTAAATACCACCGGGGAAGGCGAGTGTAGTCGTCGACGCCTTGAGTAGAAAGGAAACCGCTAAGCCCCGACGAATGCGTGCTCTGCAACTGCGATTAGCACTCACTTGCTAGAACAGATCAAGGAAGCCCAGACAGAAGCCTTGAAAGCGGAAAACATTGGATCCGAATCTTTACGTGGAATGGACAAACATTTGGAAGTCAAATCCGATGGAATTAGATATTTCATGGATAGACTTTGGGTACCTTCGCATGGGAATCGAAGAGACTTGGTGATGAGTGAAGCACATAAGTCTAAGTAATCTATACACTCTGGTAGCGACAAAATGTATCATGACTTGAAGGCGCACTATTGGTGGCCTAATATGAAGGTGGACGTAGCTACATACGTGAGCAATTGTTTGACATGCTCTAAGGTTAAAATGGAGTATCAGAAGCCATCTAGGTTACTACAACAACTTGAGATCCCCTTGTGGAACTAGGAATAGATTTTTATGGATTTCATTACTAAGTTACCCAGGACTTCTAGTGGTTGTGACACGATATGGGTGATCTTGAATCGCCTAACTAAGTCAGCTCATTTCTTGGCGATCAAGAAAACTGATAAAAGTGACAAGTTAACCCGAATTTATATGAAGGAGATAGTTTCGAGATGTGGCGTACCGATCTCGATTATTTCTGATCACGATGCTCGTTTTACGTCTCATTTCAGGCAGTCATTACAGAAATATTTGGGTACACGTCTGGATATGAGCACCGCCTACCATCCCCAGACTGACGGATGAAGCGAGCGTACTATTCAAACCTTGGAGGTCATGTTATGTGCTTGCGTGATTGATTTCGGAAATAATTGAGAAGTTCATCTACCATTGGTCGAATTTTCGTACAACAATAGTTATCATACCAGTATCAAGGCAACACCATTTGAGGTGTTGTATGGGCAAAAGTGTAGACCACCATATTGTTAGGTGGAAGTTGGTGATAGTCAATTGGCTGGTCCTGAGCTAGTACACAAGACTACTGAGAAGAGCTATGCGGACAAGCAACAAAAACCCTTGGAATTTCAAGTTGGTGACAGGGTTTTGCTGAAAGTTTCACCGTGGAAAGGTGTGATTTCGGTTTGGGAAAAGAGACAAGCTTAATCCAAGATACGTTGGACGATTTGAGATTCTAGAAAGAATAGGTCTGACGGTGTATCAATTGGACTTACCTTATTCACTAAGTAGCGTTCACAACTAATTTCACGTCTCAAATCAAAAAAAGTGTCTATCGGACGAGACACTGGTTGTACCACTCGAGGAAGTACAAGTAGATGATCAACTACGTTTTGTTGAAGAACCAGTTAAGGTAATGGACCGTGAGGTCAAGACTCTCAAGCAAAGTAAGATACATATAGTCAAAGTTCGTTAGAACACAAGACATGAACCGAAAATCATGTGGGAACGCGAGGATTTGATGAAGCTTAAGTATCCTCATTTGTTTGAAACGACAACGACGGTCGGGGAAGGTACAAATTAAATTTCGGGATGAAATTTCTTTCAACATGGGGATGATGTGACAACTTACTCAATTTCGTTATGCAAATGCAGTAAACTAATGATGTAGCATAACCATGTAACATAATTTTCAGGATGAATATTATTTCAACATGGGGATAATGTGACGTTCGGTAATTTTCCGTTACCAAACTCTGTTAGTTCCGTTAGGTCTTGCATACACGTGACGTGAGCACACACTAGTTGTCGTTGAACTTTGGTGCCTTAATAATAATAATCTATGATAAACAATAATAATCTAATTAATAATATTGACTATTAGTTGTGATTATGTGATTCATGAATTTATAAAATTTTAAATATTTATTTTATGAATTTTACGCGATAACGTGACAATGTGTTATATATTTTATTTGTTGTGTGTCTTATTGTAAATGTTTATGATTACTGTTGTTGGTTAATAATTCTTGTGCTTTGTAGTTAACACTATTTAAAAAGTGTTACAAGATTTAATTTTACAAATGGTGATCAACTAGCGGTTAATTTGTAAAAACTACAAAACTTATATTTGGTAAAAACCCAACCCTAGCCCCCCTTATCATTTGCAGCCAAAATCATCACCCCAAACCCACATCTTTGTGATTTTGATCAAGGAAACACACACACAAATCAGTTTTGATTAGTTCTAAGTGTTAGAAGGTGCTTTGCAAGTCCAATTGTTGATTTCTACACATCTAAAGGTTAATTTTGATTAATTTTTCATAGTTTTGATCTTGATGAACTCTAAATTAGAAATTGGTGATTAAATCATGAAATTGATGATTGTTAGATGTTAATATGATGATAGTTAGGTTGTATGAATGCTAGATTATGTTGATTATGCAAGAAACCATGGATTGATTATCTAGTTCATATATTGCCTTAAGAGGAAACTTTTTGTTCTTGGAATTCATGATTTGATGATGTTATGATGTTAGACATAATGCTTGGATGTTAGTTTAATTAAATTGTGCAAGAAAATCCATGAATTTGAGGTGTTGATTATAACTTACTAGAAGTAGAAACTTTTATGTATGATGATTGGGAATTTTGATGATTTGGTGATGACTATCATGTTAGAATGAATTCTATGAACTTTATTAGGTATAAAGTTGATGAATTTATGAATGAATTGGATGTTAGATAGCTTTTTGAGGATTTTTTTTCCAAAAGGGAAACTTTATTTTTTGTAGAACCTTAGATATGATGATTTGGCATGTTTATGATGTTGGGATCATGTTGGAATGTCTATGGATGATGTTTAATATGGTGGGATGTGTTAATTGAGTTGTTTTGATACTTGATTGATCATGTAAGGAGTTTAAGTATGGGTGATCATACATGATGATGAATTATGGTTAGATATTAGGAAATCATGTTTGGGATTAGAATTGATCATTATTGTGTATGTTGGTTGGAATGAACCTTGTTGATGAATATGATTATGATTGCCATGCACGTGTGGAATTTGAGGCCCCTATTTAGTAAGATTAACAGGGTTTAGAATGTGAAGTCGTGAGTCGCTTCACATGGCATGTGGTGCATGATTAGATTCCACATATGAATTATTTGTTGTGATGTATTTATATTTGTGTTGAACATGTTGGTTGTTGAGATTTGCATGAGTTGTATGATGATCTAATATTGTGTGATGATTTTGATAAACTTGGATTGATGATGTCATATGCGTGGATAACTTGTATGATATTCATCTATAATAAGTTGATATGAACGATCAAACAATATTGTAACACCCGAATATTTTCTTTGAAGCCGACGAAAGAAGAAAGAGAAATAAAGTCCAAAGTCGGGGGACCAAACTTGCCAAAATGCGAAAAAGTTTGGATAAATGGGGAATAAGAAGGGAGGGCAGCCCACACCCTCCCCCACACCCACAAAATTCTGCCAAAGGAGAAAAAAAGAGAAGAGAAGGAGAAAAGGGAGAAAAAGTTTGGTTCGAGTGGATTCGAGCTTGAAAATCGAAGTGTAGCGGGTCTAATCAAAGCTCTACTAGTCGGTATTGTTTGTGTGAGTTCTAGGACCCCTTTCTTACTCGTTTTCAACTAATTTGGGGCTGGAACACATAGTGAAAACCCGTTTTTGAAATGTGTGTGTTTGACCCGTGTGTATGCGTTTGTGTGTGATGCGTTAGGAGTCTGTTTCCGAGCTTGTGTGTGCTTGAATGGTGTTGTGGTATGCATTCCTAAGGTTTAGGATGGTTGATTTGGGCTAATAATGAGTTTGGAAGAGCTTGGAGACCGAAAATGGCACATTGGGTTCGGGATGAACTGCATTCTGCATCAGTTAGGGCTATGCGACCGAATGGCATGCGACTGAAAGCCATACGGCCGAAAGGAAGGCGACTTAGGTTCATACACATGCTAGTCGTGCGACCGAGGGTCATATGCATGCCAGTCGTGCGACTGATGGTCATTCGCATAGGGAGTCATGCGACTGAGGTCCATACGCCTAGGTTCCATCCGCATTGGTCCATTCGCATAGATGTTTATTCGCATTGATTTCATCCGCATTAGGTCCATTCGCATGGGGTTTCATTCGCATAGGTGTTCAGTCGCACATTATCCATTCGCATGATGTTCAGTCGCCTGGAGACCATGCGACTGAAAGGTGCCCATACGCCTAAGTAGGGTTGGTGTACCCGAGGAAAACATAGTTTATGTACTGACTTTCGGGGGAAAGTGCAGATGTAAGTTTTGACGTAGAAGGTTCCCGTAAGTTCATGTAAGATGACTGTCGTGGCCTTGGAGGTTATGTTAGGCATGATGTTGATGGTGTATGATGTTGCATGATTATGCATGATGTATGTTATGTATATGATGTTGCCATGTATGATGATGACTGTGTATGATGATGTTCTTTTTATTATGTATGATTATTTTCTCTTGGCTTTACGTTGAATGTTAATAAAAGAAATAAAAGTATTATGTAACGTAAAGTGGAAGATAATGAAAAGAGGAACATGATGAACGAATGCATGCATTAATGAATGATGAAAGTAAAGAAAGTCTTGCAAGCCTTGTATGCCGGGACACGCCCCTTTGTAAGGTGTTAGCCAACGGTGTGTGGGTTCGCTACCCCGGGAGGATGCACATCGAGGTCTTTCTGTCACACCCGGCCCTTCGTATCAACAATATTGTCCGCTATGCCAACGAAAAGCTCACGGATTTACTTTTGGTTGCCCGGGTGAAAACTTCCCAGGGAGGTCACCCATCCCTGGATTGCTCCCACCTGAGCAAGCTTAACTATGGAGTTCTTCTCTCATCCACAGCCAATACGCCCAAAACGCGTTGTTGATTTTAGAGGTCAGACATTCCTTATGAACCAGGAATCTCTCCTATCCACGGCCGATGTGGGATATGTGTAGGGTGTCACAAGCACTCCCTGTTTGGACTCATCGTCCTCGATGAGCCCGAGAAGTCACCATCCTTGGTGAGGTATGTCCCACACCTCGAACGACACAGGAGTGGCTTTGATACCATTCTGTCACACCCGGCCCCTCGCATCAACAATATTGTCTGCTTTGCCCACGAAAAGCTGACGGATTTGCTTTTGGTTGCCCAGGTGAAAACTTCCCAGGGAGGTCACGAGTCCAAACAGGGGGTGCTTGTGACACCCTACAGATATCCCACATCGGCCGTGGACAGGAGAGATTCCTGGTTCATAAGGAATATCTGACCTGTAAAATCAACAACGCGTTTTGGGCGTATTGGCTGTGGATGAGAGGAGAACTCCATAGTTAAGCGTGCTCAGGTGGGAGCAATCCAGGGATGGGTGACCTCCCTGGGAAGTTTTCACCCGGGCAACCAAAAGCAAATCCGTGAGCTTTTCGTTGGCATAGCGGACAATATTGTTGATACGAAGGGCCGGGTGTGACAGAATGGTATCGGAGCCACTCCTGTGCCGTTCGGGGTGTGGGACATACCTCACCAAGGATGGTGACTTCTCGGGCTCATCGAGGACGATGA
>BJCM01185036.1:0-13824 GCA_018326385.1 Flaveria bidentis
TTTGATGCTAAAGCCGAGGTATTGCTGGCTCCTGATGATGTATGCTTGTTCATCATGGGAACCAAATACACTTAGCCAATCATATATACTTATAATCAAGTCGAGGTTTGGTTGTAACGATATGTGTTCTATAACCTTACTAACTTATAACCTATGACATGAATTGTTACTTGTAACCTTATCATATTATGTATTAAAACCTTAGAAACTCAGCAACTATTTTAGTTGACCTTTTATTTTTATCATGTTTCAGGTCATGCCCAAGTTTAAAGTGATCTTTTGAAGCTTGCAATAATCTAGGACTTGGACCTAGTTAATGAAAAAAAAAGATTATGTTTTGTCATGTCATGTTTGAACTTATTTCATGTTTGAGAATGCCTTTTGAAACTTATAATTTTAATATTTACATTTAAATATAACGTTATGTGGCTGTGAACAATCTTAACCCTCACATCTCGACGTTTCCACCGTCAAGGTTGGGGTGTGACAGATTGGCATCAGAACCCATAACTATAGGGATTTAGGTTATTAGAAATGGTGACCTAGACTACAGTATGCATGAACCTTATAGAATCATAATTCTATCTTGTAAATTATATTGTTTTGCATGATACATAATGCTATGCCTTCTTTGTTACTTGTCTCCCTGAACTTAACCTTGACCCTTTGACTCTCCCCGACAAATGAAACTTCTTAATCTGCTTATCGATGACACATGGAATCGTATACTTATGCTTATAACTTGGATCTTTAGACTTATGTCTAATCTATGAAAATCTCATCAAGGTTTTGATTTTATGAACCTAAGAAATTTGTGTGACACATAGACACCTGTATTCTGGATTTCCTGGCAAAAGGCCCTCGGGCTAAGGCAAGCATATCGCATAAATCCTACGGGACTAGTTATGCTTACCTGGGGATTTATGGGATGAGTGATAAACTGTGGTCAACATACACAAATTTCTAAGGCAAAAGGGTCAACTTACCTTGACGTGTCAAAGTTTCCAAATGGTAATGCGTTACCAAATGGAACCATTCCATGTGCCTTACAACTCTTGCCTTATCCTTGTTGAATTATAATCCTTGCTATTATCTTTCTCATGTCTAACTCATTTCGCATATTCCAGCATGTCTTATCATCATAGAAAGCGTGGAAGTTCCGATCGCAAGCTAGCCACCATGATTGCTCGACAAATGGCTGCTGTCATCCCGACCATGGTTGCTGAACTCAATAGCACCTTAATGACCAACTCTAGCAACAATGGAGATGGTCAAGGAGAGAATAGTGCTAACCAAGGGCGCAACAACCCAACTTGCACTTTCAAGCACTTTAGTTCTTGCAAGCCCACTAGTTTTAGTGGCAAAGAAGGAGCCACTGGTGTTCTTGAGTGGTTCGAGAGCATGGAAAATACCTGTGTCAACTGCAATTGTCCCGAGGCACTCAAAGTTCGCTATGCCAGTAGTATGCTCCAACAAAAGGCTCTTACTAGGTGGAATAGCAAGATGAGAAATCGTGGAGCTGATGCTATATTGGAACTCTCTTCGGATGAGTTCAAGAACATCGCCATCGCGAAGTTCTGCCCGAGAAGTGAATTACAAAAGTTAGAGGAAGAATTCTGGAACTTGAAGCAAGATGGTGGTGACCATTTGGCATACTTAACTAGGCATCATGAGTTGAGTATATTGCTGCCTCATATGGTTGACACTGTTCCCCGCAACATCGAGAAGTTCATTAAGGGTGTACCACCCCAAATTCAAGATGTTGTGGTGGGTAGCCATCCCACAACTTTAGAAGAAGCCATTACTATTACCGCTCAACTCACCGAAAACCATATACGAGTGGGCACCATGTTTGTGAATGGTACAAAGAAGGTAGAGAAGACGGCTACCGAAGCTGTTAAGGAGACCAAAGTTGAACCATCTAACAACAACAACAATAAGAAGCGCAAGTTCACATCGGCACGCAACTATGCCCGGCTGCACCCAAACAACCCCAAAGACAACTTGTACCTATAGCTACACCTCTGGCACAAGTTCCTAGGGCTAGGGCCTATGCTGGTCCTCAACCTATGTGCAACACCTTTAGGTATCATCATCCGGGAAATCAACCATGCCGTATCTGTACCTTATACGGTAAATATGGTCATTTGATGGCGACTTGCCACCGTGCACCTAACAACACCGCCCTGGTCCCAAACCGTGTTTGCTACAACTATGGGGAACCTAGTCATTTCCGCCCACAATGCCCTCGTCTTGTGGGTAATGTTCCACAAGCCCTAGGCGGTGTTTCAATATCAATGCAAATCAAGAAGAAGAAAACAACAATGTGGTAAATGTTATGATAACTTACCTTTAACTTGTGTGACCTATTTCTTTTCATGCTTTAACTGTATCGTTAAATACCTTTAAAACTGAACAGGTATGTTCCTTATTAATAAAACTTATGGATATGTCCTATTTGATTCTGGAGCTGATAAGAGTTTTGTTTCGTTAATGTTTGAACCCATACTTTCTAATCCACATACGAAATTAGAAAGACCTCTCACCGTTGAAGTTGCCGATGGAGAAGCGATCACCGTTGATGTCATTATCTGTGATTGCCTCTTAAGTCTTGACACACACGATTTCCTTATTGATCTTAGTCCTATGAAACTTAGAAGCTTTGACGTCATCATTGGTATGGATTGGTTAGGCATTCACCATGCCGAGATCATTTGTTTTGAGAAGTGCATTCGTATACCGATACCCTCTGGAGATACTTTGAAAGTGTTCGGCGAAAAGTCTTCCAAAGGACTTAAACTCATGGCTTGCACTCAAGCCCGAAATTGTCTAAGAAAAAAGTATATGTCTAAGCAAAGGGAAAGAACTTAAGGATGTCCCTATCGTACGAGACTTTCCAGAAGTATTTCCCGATGACCTTAGTGGTTTACCTTCCGTGCGTGAAGTTGAGTTTAAAATTGATTTGATACCGGGAGCAAACCCCGTGGCTAAGTCACCATATCGGCTTGCCCCATCGGAAATGCAGGAACTCTCTAGTCAACTTCAAGAGCTATCCGAGAAGGGCTTCATCCGTCCTAGTTCTTCGCCTTGGGTGCACCTATTCTTTTCGTGAAGAAGAAAGATGGATCGTTTCGTATGTGCATCGACTATCGTGAGCTTAACAAGCTTACCATCAAGAATCATTATCCCCTTCCTCGCATCGATGATCTGTTTGATCAATTTCAAGGAGCTGCTATATTCTTGAAGATTCATCTACGTTCTAGGTATCATCATTTACGAGTCCATGATAATGACATCCCAAAGATCACGTTCCGTACTCGATATGGGCACTATGAGTTCATGGTTATGCCTTTTGGCTTAACAAATGCTCATGTTGTCTTCATGGATCTCATGAACTGAGTATGAAAGCCTTATCTAGACAAGTTTGTGATCGTCTTCATTGATGACATACTTATCTACTCAAAGCCCACACTGATCACGAGCTACATTTGCGACAAGTTCTTGAGTTATTGAAGAAAGAGCAATTGTACACGAAGTTCTCGAAGTGTGAATTTTGGCCCGAGGAAGTCCAATTTCTAGGACACGTGGTGAATAGCCAAGGAATTCATGTTGATCCTGCAAAGGTGGAAGCTGCGAAGAATTGGTGTGTTCCTACAACTCCTATTGAAGTTCGTTCTTTTCTTGATCTTGCTGGTTATTATCGGCGATTCATTGCCAACTTCTCGAGGATAACAAAGCCGCTCACTTCTTTGACACAAAAGAATAAACCGTTCGAGTGGGGGTCCAAGCAAGAAGAAGCTTTTGAAGTATTAAAGCACGAGTTGTGCAATGCTCCTAACTTGACCCTACCCGATGGAAATGACGATTTCAGCGTGTATTGTGATGCATCTAAACAAGGCCTTGGTTGTGTTGTCATGCAACAAGGAAAGGTCATAGCTTATGCATCGAGACAATTGAAGGTTCATGAGGTGAATTACACAACACATGATCTCGATCTTGGTGGTGTTGTTTTTGCTTTGAAGATTTGGAGACATTACATGTATGGTACGCAATGCATAGTCTACACCGATCACAAAAGCCTTCAACACGTTTTTAACCAAAAAGATCTCAATATGAGGCAACGTCGTTGGGTGGAATTGATTAGTGACTACGATTGTGACATTCGTTACCATCCTGGTAAGGCAAATGTTATAGCCGATGCTCTAAGCTGAAAGAGTCATAAAAAGACAATCTCCTTCCAAGAAATTCGCGATCGACGACAATGGTTTGACACTTTGGGTGAGTTTGATACTGAGATCCGACTAGATGTCAACGAGACTACTGTATTGTTACAAAACTTGAGAATAGATAGTGACATTGAGTCTAGTATCTTGGAGGCTCAACAAATGGTGCAACAAGAAGGAAGAATGAAGGATGAACTGGAGCATAATCTTCTAACCCAATTAGAAACGAAACCCAATGAGTTGATGTACTTCGCAAATCGAATTTGGGTTCCACATCGCGATAATCTTCGTACCTTTATCATGAACAAAGCTCATCAAACTCGTTATTCTATTCATCCTGGCTCTGATAAAATGTACATGGACCTGCATGGTCAATATTGGTGGCCTAGAATGAAGAAAGATATAGCAACTTATGTAGCTAAGTGTCTCACATGTACAAAGGTTAAAACCGAACATCAATGTCCAAGTGGATTACTTGAGCAACCTGAGATTCCTATGTGGAAGTGGGAACACATATCTATGGACTTCATAACTAAGCTACCCCGAACCTCTCGAGGACAAGATAACATATGGGTGATTGTTGACCGATTGACCAAATCGGCACATTTCATACCCATACGTGACACCTACAAGACATCAAGGTTGGATCATATATACGTTGATGAGATTGTAAGTCGTCATGGGGTACCTCTGCACATCATATCCGACCGAGATGCTCGTTTTACTGCGCACTTTTGGTCGTATATGCAAGAACTCTTGGGTACTCAACTAGATCTAAGCACGACTTACCATCCTCAAACTGATGGTCAAACTGAGCGAACGATCCAAACCCTAGAGGATTTGCTACGCCTGTGTGTTCTTGAATTTAGTGGTGATTGCGATATGCATCTACCGCTCACGGAATTTTTGTATAACAATAGTTATCACTAGAGTATCAAGATGGCACCGTTTGAAGCACTTTATGGTCGTAAATGTCATTCACCGATCTGCTGGACCGACATTGGTGAAAACTTCATCACTGGTCCTGAACTTATACAAGAGACGACTGATAAAATTTCAGTCATCGGCAAGAACCTTGAAGTGCCAAGAAGTCGACAAAAGAACTATGCTGATAAGCGATGTAAGCCATTGGAATTCCAAGTTGGGGAGATGGTTCATCTTAATGTTTCATCGTGGAAAGGTGTTGTTCGCTTCGGAAAGAAGGGTAAACTGGCTCCGAGATTTGTAGGACCTTTTAAAATCCTAAAAAGGGTTGGAAAGGTGGCTTACCAACTGGAGTTACCTTGCTTCCTTAGTGGAGTTCATCATGTGTTTCACGTTTCAAACTTGAGGAAGTGTTTAGCCAACGAAAGTCTGCATGTTCCGCTGGAAGACATTCAGATCGACGAGTCCTTTCATTTTGTTGAGAAGCCTGTTGAGATCATGGACCGCATCATGAAGAAGACTTGAACCACAACTACCCCAATTGTTAAGGTTCGTTGGGAGAATAAACGTGGCGCTGAATTTCCTTGGGAACGCGAGGAGCACATGAAGAAGAGATACCCGTTCTTATTCGTATAGTTTCATTCTTAATATCGGGACGAAATTCTTTTAAATTGGGGAGACTGTAACACCTCTTATTTTCATTAAATTAAAAGTTAACTTTGTTTATTTTTGTAGGGTTTAGTGTTTACTCGGAAGCTTTGTTCTTTTGAACAAAACCTTCAAGTCTTGATTCTCTTCCAAATCATAACTTTCCAAAACTCTTAGGAAATTCTTTCGAAGTCATTTTGGCTTTGGAAGCTTTCTCTTTAAAACTTCCGCAACAATTTACCTTCGGAGGTTTTTCGATTTCCAAGAAAACTACTTTTTGAGCAAAAAGCAAACTACTTTTTCAGAGGTGGGACCGACATCCAGATTTCAAGGTTTATCCTCTTTCATTAACTTTGTCTTAAATCCTTTTCATATATAAACCCAATAGTTCCCCCTCTTTCTATCATCTTTATCTTTCCTCCAAACCTAAACCTTAAATTTCTCTCTAAAACTACTTTCGTTCATACTTCCTTCATCCCTAAGCTTTCTCAAAATGGCCAACCTTAACTAACGAAATGAACCAGATTTCTCCATGCAGTTACACAACCAAGTTGCTCTGTTACACTCTGAGAAAGAAGGTGAGGTGTTCTTCCCAAAATAAGTTGTTAACCACTTCTTTGAGCAGATGGGCTATGAGGGAGATTTCTCTATAAAGACCTACTGGAAAGGGAAGGTCTCATCTAGTGAAAATACCTGCTACATGTGGTTATCCACAGTTTGTCCAACAAGCATGGAGGATAGGACCAGATTCCTGAAGATCTTTCCTTCATAGTGCACGGGATGGTTCAGGTAGTCAAGTTCACATACTCTTAATTTGTTTATACAAATCTGATTCCTAACTTGTACACCTTAGAATACTACATGTTTCCAAGATATGTTCAATACATTCTTAACTATGAACTGGGCACACAGTTAAAAGAAACAAGTAATATTCTTAAACTGGGACATATAAAGCCCAAAATCTTTAAAAACATGAGAAAGCCAACTGTTGGCTTCTCTGTGGTAGAAACAACCCTTGTCCCAAAAATGTTAGAGCTCATTGCTCAAGGTGACAACCTAGCAGCACCAGCTAGTGTTGAACCCACACCTTCTACATCTCAACCACCACAAAAGCCACTAATCACCCTCAACTACAACAGAAAACTCAAATGAACATTCAGTCTGTGCAGGCCCCCATATACTCACCCATACAGGAGGAAGTGGATACGGGAGCTCCCACTTCTCCTAAGGAGCAAACCACTCCCATTACTTCTTTGATCAGTGCTAAGGTTCCTCATGCTCAGCCTGATGAGCTCACAAGCCCAAATGCCTTAAGCCTTCACTTGGAGTCTTAACACTCAAGTGATCAACCTTTAGGCAACAGTTACCATCCCCATCCTTTGGACTTAAACCAACCCATTCCTAACCTTGACTTCTATAGTGATGAAGAATTAGATTTTAGTGAGTACCATGACTCTCTCAACTTTTCCACTTCTCAAAGAGAGACAAGTGCTTCTGAGTCTCCTATGTCCAACCCATATCAGTCACCCATCACTAAGGTGGATACTCCTGAATCTTTTCAGGATATCCATATGGAAGAGGCTCTCACTTTTGCAAGTGATTACATCATTCAGACCTCAACCATGGCAATTCAGTCCATTGACACCTTAACTGAGGTTGTCAGTTAGCAGAGGAAATCTAGCAGCCAAAAACCTGAAGCTGGTGGTGAGAGAGAGGACTTTGGTCTAATCATCTTATCCCCCAATGTCTTTCTTATGAAGATAAGGGGAATTTGAGGCTAAAGGTGCACAAATTTTCACAAACATGTACTTATTTAGTCTCCAAGGTCACTCATCTTGAATCTCAGGTGACTACCTTAAAAAACAAGGTCAATGACCAGCAACTTGAGATTTCTAATCTCAGGGAACAACTAGCTGGAGACCTTTAAGAGGAGCTCAACCAAGAACACAAGAACCTATGAGTGTGATTGACCTAACTCCTAGCTCACCTATGCAAGAGGGTGATGCTACCAAAAAGGGGGAGAAAGTTATTATAGTTATAGAACCTGGGAGTTCTTCAGGGATTATGGACATTGAGGACTCACCATCCTCACTTGCAATTGTGCATACTCAATAACTTCTTCAAGTTTACATTGATGTGGACTCCATAGACTCCTACATTTAGAGTCTTTTTGAGGTAGGAATACCAAGGGCAACGTCATCTCCACCAACTTCAAATCACATAATTGGGTGGATATATGACGAAAACAGAAGAGCCCTCATCATTCAAAGAGTTCAAGGGCAGCAAGAGGTCTTCAATTTTTAGACCTTGAACTTCTATGAAAGTCTGGATCTTGTCAGCATGCTAGTTGTCAACCAGAGCAAATCAAGACAAGCTGACAAGCTCGCTCAAAGAATTCAAGACAGAATCACTACAGAGTTCAGCTTCAAAAGGAGACTAAGGCAATCAGGTAATGCTATTGATCAACTGGATATTGAGGCAGACCCTAAGATTAGCTTCATAGAGGCAAGCTTCACTAAAGGCCTAGTTGTAGAACTTGAGAGCTCTATCTCACCATCAACTATTGTCGAGATTTATTACCTATATGAGACACCTACCGGTGAAGGTGCATCTCAACCTCTCTCTAGCCAGAGCTTGGAAGCTACACCAATCAATGAAGGCCAAAGCTCTCTCCACCCTGAGTCACAAAGGTCTTTAAGTGACAAAGTGCAAAGAAAATGACTTCTGAGGAGATTGGGGAGGAGGAGAGAGATAGAGAGGAAAAGGAGGCTAAGGGGAGAAGTTTCCTCTACTAGGTCTGCAAGGCTCATGGTATCTGTTATCAGGGCTGCCCCAGGCCAAACACTCAGAATGATGAGTTGAGGGCAGTCATGATCAACAACTTGCAAACCAAGAACTATGACATAGATAACATCATCTCTCTCCCCTTAGATGAGTTAAATGAAATGGCTGACAAGTAATTGTCAAAGGAAAGAAAGGAGGCAGAGGATGCAAAGCTACTTCTTCAATCAAAGAAGAAAGAAGAAAGAAGAAAGAAAAGATTATACAAGCATGTGCCTTCTCTCTCCCCGGTTCAAGAAATTCCTATGAAAGAGGATGTGGTGCCATAAGAACCTCAGTTAGACAAAGAAAAATATAGGATCAACATGATCAATTACCTGAGTGCCACAGGCCTCTATCAGGTTGCTGCACTTCTTCCCTTACCCTTTGACTATATTGAGTTTCAGTTACTCAAACAACTTGAACTTGAGATAGTCAAAGAGAGAAAGATCACCAAAAGGAAATTAAGGGAAGAGGCTACAGCATCAAGAGCCATCATCCAGAAAAGTATGAAGAGGTCTGCTGTAGGCTGAGGATAATGAGCTTCTTGAAGCTGTATGGATTTTTCAGAAGGAGACTTGGTCCTATGTCTCTGTCCACCATGGATGAGCACATTAGAATGATCAAGCAGATGATTCAAAGAGGTGAATTGTTGACTTACACTCCCCACCAAGTCAGTTTCTTCAGGAAGTAGAGATTAAGGTTGAACCATTTGAGATAACACAACCTAAATCTCCTATTAAGCCTTAGCAAGCTTCCACTTCTGATCTATAACAGGGTTCTGTCCCCTCTCAATCTGACCCTGTGAGAGAGGAAAACCCAACTGAGAAAGAGAAAGAAGATCAATCAGGTGTTGCAGGCCATTCTTCTCAGTTAGAAGGTTCAAAGAGGAGAAAAGGATGGCTTCCTAACCAAAGTCAATGAAGAAGAGGAAAGAAGCATTCATCTCCAAACCTCAGGATGAGTCAAAACATCCAGAGGATGTGCAAATAGAGGATGCCCCACCAAATCCAATTCAAATAGCTCCTCTAGCATTAGGAAGACCCATCTTTTCCTGGACCTACACTGCAAATCCGGATTGATGGCGTGTCATCAGAGATCAGGGTACTGAAAATGTTTACACATGGCATGATATGTTTACTCTACCTCTGCATGATCTCTTTGACATGAGAAGACACTTTAAGAGTCTGAGTAATCCTGATCATCTCATGAAGAAAGGGATGGTCATTATTCTGATGAGGATTGTTAATATCTGAAGTCTTCAAGTGTTTTGGTAGCATAGCCTAGGGGAGTTTGTAAGGACTATATGTAAAGGCTGATGCAACTTAAACACCCAAAGTCTCTTCTGCATGCATGCACAAGTGTACTGAAGTAGAATGCTTCGGAAGTTTCACACTAGCATTAGAAAATACACCAAGTGCGAAATATTCCGAAGCCAAGAACAATATCTTCCGAAGCCAAAGATGAAGTCTTCCGAAGCTTCAAAGAAAAAGTCTTCCGAAGCCAACACTAGAAGACAGATTTCTTCCGAACACTTTTGAACACATGCTTTATCTGATGTACTTTTCATAAAGCTGGACCCCTTTCCGCTGCAACTCTGTAAAGTCACCAACTTTCATAAGTTGGTGAAAAGGTCCATGATTTTGGTAATTGTATATTGAGGTCTTGAGTCTGTAACTTTCTACTTTATGTACTTTATCCTTTTTGAAATATATTAGGATGTGAGCTATGGCATGTCATAGTCACTAGTCAAAAGGCAATCTGCCTTTTGAGTCTACATTTGATTTTGTTTGTTGTCTAGTCAATTGTCTCTAGTTGGCCTTCAAAGTATAGCTGGTTGAAGGATGTAGTATATGTATCTCAAGTACTTGTAACTTTCTGATATGCTTTGTAACATTTGTAATAGAACTTGAGAAACCAATATACTACAATTATGAAAACCAACTCCTTATGTGTTTTTCTATCTTGTTCTGTCTCATATTTACTTGTGTTCTTAGTATCATTCCAAAGGTTAACCAATTACCTATTTGATCTGTTAAGTGTTCTTGGCAACCCTCCTCACTGTGTTGTTGTGTTGTAAGTGCATACCCTTCACCGGTCCTGCATCCTATAACTTGAAATATGTAATGCTGGAAGAGCATGATGCCTGTATCTCGAGGTGTTCTATCTAGGAAAGGTATTCATATAAATCCAAATCAACCTATAGATCAATTTACCTTACCTGGGAACCATTGGGGTGAGTGTCCGCTTATAGGTACACATGTCTTCATTAAGGTTATGGTGACCTAATACTTTGATGAATCAATGTATTTGCCTTGGCTTGTAAATCAAACGTTACACACTGACACATCTTGTTGTTATCTTATTATCATTGATTTTTTCCTTCTTGGATTTTAAACCTCATTTCAATGATACTCTTATTCTGAACTAAACCATTAATCTTAACAAACACGATTCTCGTATCAACTTTAAACTAATGTAACTTTGAAACTTCAATGACATAGTAAACAAGAATCGATCATCTAAGAACCATGTCGAAGCTATTTGCTTGAGAAGCTCCTATGAATTCACATCTCATCCAAAAGTGTCTTAAAAATATTTCTCGTGTTCGTCAAGTCGACTCTCATATTGATCTAATGCTTGGTGCTTCACTCATGACCAAACGTTCCTAATGGTCTTGTATCATCTTAAATGAAAAAGCTTATTAGCCAAAAGTCTAATCAAATCGATGATTTTAGTTCACTTTGTCAAGAAACATATTAAGTATCGAATCATGAAATTGAACTACTTAAGAGTAGTAAAACATTATAATCCAACTCATTGAGTTTAAACATTCCCAGCCGTTCACTAGAGAACATAAAATGAAATTCAAGTCTCCTAATTTCATTGAAAACAGTCTTCTCATGATTAAATTTCGGGACGAAATTTCTGAAAGTAAGGGAGATTGTAACATCCGCCCATTTTCAAAGTATAAACCCAAACCCAAACCCAAACCCGTTTGAATCAATCTTGTAAATCAAATTCATTATTTAGTCATTTTAATTATTTATATGTTCCAAAAACAATAAATGTGTCACTTAATCAATTTACCTTTAATTCTTTAATTTATAAAAGAAATTTTATAAATATTAAAAGGTTACTAATATTTATAAGATTTTAAAATATTCAACTAAAATAAATAATCAAATTACAAGTTCTTGTAAGATTTAGAAAGTCTATAAATATTTAATAAAAAGTTATGTAATTAAAACTATAGTCTTCATAATTTTAGAGTTTAAATTTTAATTAATATTTTATTTATTTAAATTATTTAATTTTATAATTATTTTAAATTCTAATCATAACCCCCTTTTGGAATACTTATAACTCACCATTAACACCATTCATAACCCCCTCGTAACCTCAACTATAAAAGCAAGCTTTAGGCCTCACTTTTCATTTGCTCATTCTCACACAAACCTCTCATCATCCTTTGGTTATAATCAATTTCAAAAATTTTCTTTTAGAAGTAATTTCTGTTGCACCCTGAAAGGATCATAGATGCCAATTCAATGGGTGAGTTGATGGTTGCTCTGCTGGAATCCCACAAGTCCAAGAAGGAATGTGGATGAAAATCCTTCACAAATAAACAAAAAAACCAAGTATGGTCTTCTGCATTTGTTGATGTGGAAGACATAAAAGAAATACGGACAAGTATTTGTTATTCCGCATTAACAAATGCGGAAGACCAATTAGTAATGCGGACAAGACTTTGCTCATCCGTATTTGCCAAATGCGGATGACTAGACAAATGCGCAGAATTATTTGTTCATATGCATTAACCAATGCGGATGACCAACATACTAATGCGGATGATCGAGTGAAGATGTTGATCAAGTCAACTCTTTCGCATTTGCTAATGCGGATGAACAAGCAGAGATGCGGATCAAGACTTAGACTAGTTCTGATATAATAGGTCAGGGATAGTTTAGTCATTTTGTAAAAAGTCATCTTGTCTACCTATAAATAGAATAGATAACCTCGTACATGAGGTGCTAGAGAGTGATAGAATATTAGACAATTAGAATATTTGTATTCTCTAGGTGCATTATTACTTTTGTTGCTAAACCTTAGCATTCATTGTAATCAATCACCTTTATTAATATATACAAAGCATTTATGAGTATGTCTTCTGCATTGAATGTTTCTTGATTGTATGATTCTGGCATTCAATCATTAACTCAGTCACTGTATTTGATCCTTAGTGAGAATCTCACTCTTACTAACCTAGTCAATTGGTATCAGAGCTTTGACTCTCGGTTCTAGTTCAGATCTACCCAAGACCTGAATAGAATTCGATTGATCTGGTGATTGAGTTGCTAAACAGCAGAAAATACTCCTGTCAACAAGTTCTTACCGAAACATTCACATAAACCTATTACTACTCAAGCAATTTCTGTCAAGAACTTAGCTAAAACCAACCACAAGAAACTCACTAAAGTAACAGATCTACAACTGAAATCTGTTGGACAAGTTAGACTAATCAATCTTAAAATTCATCCAATCGATAACTAAAATAAATCAAAAACTACCTGTTAAAATGGATTCTAACAGTTTCTCAGAACTTGGTCATACACCTAAACCTCCTATGCTTAAACACAAATCTGAGTTTAAACAGTGGAAAATCAGATTTAGGAATTATATCATAGGTGTAGATCCTGATTTCTAGATCTCAATATGCAAGGGGCCCCACATTCCTGTCACTCTGTTTGTAGATCAAGCTAGGATTTACAAAACTACAAGGATACCCATTGAAGATCTAACTCTTGATGATGAATCGCTCGTAAAGATTGGGCGGAAGCGGATGAGTTATCATGATTATCATTATTGGTGGCCATCTACAAAATTTAACAAGTATATATATTAGTATTTTTGATATTACAATTTTTTAATAACTAATATGTGCCTTTTAAAGCCATTTTCTTATTAAAATCTAGAACCCAACATTACATTTAAATTATGGTTAGGTGACCTTTATCCCACGATTTAAATTAATAAGGTGGTCAACGATTGACGGTTGCAACCATTTGCAACTTCTAGAGATATGGGATCGACTTGTAACATCTCATCTAAAGTCGGCATGTAAATCCCATCAACACCATTTGGAAACCATATTGTAGGTGATCCATTTAACATGGTTTGCAAATCAAGTTGTCCTACTTGCACACAC
>BJCM01185146.1:0-10530 GCA_018326385.1 Flaveria bidentis
TACCATCCGGGCAAAGCCAACGTGGTGGCTGATGCCCTTAGCCGAAAGGAGAGGCCCGAGCCGATTCGGTTGAAAGCATATCAATTGATCATGACCTCTGATGTAATGAAGCAAGTCAAAGAGTTTCAAGATGAGGCACTGAAAGAATATCATCTTAACTATGAAAGAATGAGAGGTCTGGTTGGGGAATTGGGTGAAAACACACTTGGTGTTAGAACCCGATTTGGTCGTGTGTGGATTCCTCGTTTTGAGGATCTACGTGTAAGGATTATGAATGAAGCTCATAAGACTCGATACTCCATTCATCCTGGTGCCACAAAGATGTATCAAGTTATGAAGAAAGATTATTGGTGGCGGGATATGAAGCGTGATGTGGTGGAGTATGTGAGTAAGTGCCTTACTTGTCTGCAAGTGAAGGCCGAGCATCAAAAGCCGTATAGGAAGATCCAACCTTTGGATATACTGGAATAGAAGTGGGAACACATCACCATGGATTTCATTACGAAGCTGCCACGTACTCCGAAAGGATACGATGCCATATGGGTGATTGTCGACCGTCTGACGTAAAGTGCTCACTTCCTACTGATTTGCGAGACATATTTCTCTTAGAGGTTGGCTGACCTATTCATCAAGGAAATTGTAACTCGTCATGGTGTGCCGGTGTCCATTGTGTCTGATCGTGACACCTGGTTTACCTCCAAATTCTATAGGAAATTCCATGATGCCATGGGGACGAGGTTACATATTAGCACGACTTATCATCCCCAAACTGATGGTCAGTCAGAAAGGACCATTCAGACACTAGAAGACATGCTTTGGGCATGTGTGATCAATTTTGGGGGAAGTTGGGACGACCACTTACCGCTAGCGGAATTCTCGTACAACAATAGTTATCATGCCAGCATTGGCATGCCACCGTACGAGATGTTGTACGGTAGAAGGTGTAGAACGCCTGTATGTTGGGGAGACACTAGGCAGAAAGAATTAGGAGGTGTCGAGGTGATCGAGGCTACGACCGAGAAGCTAGAAAAGATTAAGGCCTTTATGAAGGCAGCCAAAGATAGACAGAAGTCGTATGCCGATAAACGACGCAGACCGATTGAGTTCCAGGTGGGTGATCAGGTTATGTTGAAGGTCTCACCTTGGAAGGGTATTATCCGATTCAAAAAACGAGGTAAGCTAAGCCATAGATACATAGGACCTTTCCGAATCATTGCTCGAGTAGGAGACGTAGCCTATAGATTGGAGTTACCAGATGATTTAAGTGGAATTCACCCGACATTCCATGTATCTCATCTGAGAAAATGCATAGCTGATGAAGACATAATTTTTCCACTAGAGGATATCGAGGTAGATGAAAGGCTCAATTATATGGAGAAACCAGTGGCAATTATCGATCGTAAAGAGAAAAGGCTGAGAAATAAAGTGGTTCCTTCCCTGGTGCGTGTATAGTGGAAGCACAGGAAGGGATCCGAATCTACATGGGAAACTGAGGAGGAGATGAGGCAGCATTATCCTCATCTGTTTGAGGAATAACAGGTTTCGGGGACGAAACCTATATAAGGGTGGTGGACTTGTAACACGCGGTTATTTAAAAAAGGAAAAAAATACACAAAAGTTGGTGTAAAGGTGGGCTTGGCCGCCCACCCTCATTTCACATCACCATCTTCATTTGGTTTTAGAGAGAGAGAGAGTAGAGAAACTCTCGGCTGAAGAAAGAAGAAGAAGAGAAGTTGAATTCAAGGTTTTTAAGTGTTTATAACGGGTTTTATCCCGGTTATATGTTCATGTGCTTATGTGTTTGTGTATGTGCTCGGGTGTGTGTGTTTGGTGGTGTTTTTAGGTGCTTGCACTCAGTTGCAAAAGGGTTAGAAAGGAAGGAATACCCAAGTTGCATCAGGTGAGTTTTAGACCCCGGTTTCTACTTGTTTTAAACATCTTTGGGGCTGAAAATGTATTAAAATGGTTTTACAAAGTTTATGTATGATTACCCGTATGTATTATGCATGTTGAATGTTGTTTCTTAGATGCTTATAGGTTGTTCATGTTTAGAATAGCCATGTTAAGCTTAGAACAGATAGGTATGATGAATGGGTTCAAAATCATGCTAGCAACATGTTGCACAGAATGTCCATGCACCTAGATAAGGCTCATGTGCCTAGATAAGGCTCATGCGCCTAGAAATGCCTTAGAAGGATTTAGGTGTAATCCATGCGCCTGAACAGTAGCCCATGCGTCCGAATAACCATGCGACTAAGTGTTCATACACCCAAATAGTACCCATGCGCCTGAATAGTTCATGCGCCTAAGTGTCAAAATGGTTAAGTGTTGGCTGATGCGCCTACATAGTGATCAAACGCCCAAACAGGGCTCATGCGCCTAAATAATGTCAAAGCGCCTAACACTTAGAATTTATTACAGATTTTTTGGGAGTCTGTGCTTTTAGGGTTTTGACCGAGATTGACTAGGTTTTATTAATGATGGGTTTCATGCATGAATATTATTGCTTATGATTTCCTTATGATTGTTCCTTATTATTATTATTGCTATTATTATTATTACTTATAGAATGTGACTTTACGTGGTATGTTTATTATCGTAACGTAAAGTATATTGTAATAATAAAGAGAAAGAGCAATAAAGAAAAGAAGAGGAACATTAATAAAATGTTAACAAGTCTTGCAAGCTTATAGGAGGTACACGACCGTGTTGTCGTTAGCTTAACTGTGCTGCGGGTTAGCTACCCTATTATGCACACAAGGCCAGTCTTGGAGATTGGCAGGACCTATGTAGCGTACCTTGGGTAATTGGATCGGCCTTGTATACAGTACACAGCACCCTTTCAAGGGATACAGTTGACCCTTTCGAGGGATATAGTTGACCCTTTCGAGGGATATAGATGGCCCATCACCCGTTTTCCATCGCGCATACAGTTGTGGTATTGCTCATTGGTCCATACAGACAGTGAAAGATAAAGATAAAAGAACACAGAGTAAACAAGGCATACAGTAAAGAGAACGAATAGTATTTGTTCATATAGTTAATGCGTGCTCACATATACAGTAAAAAGTTGTATTTTACAGAAAGAGTATTTTCATATACAACATACAGAAAGTATTTTATTACTTTTAAAACTAGAGCTCACTCATCAACGTTGATTTTTATACATTTTCAATTGGTAGGTAATTATTGTTGAGGATGGCACGAGGGTGAAGCTACTCAGCAGGGAAAGACTGACATCCATTCGTATTCTATGTTGCTGTTGTTTTGTAATGCAGTAAAACAATTCTTTTGTAAACAGATTAATGATGATGTATTGCTTAACAACAGTGTTGTAAATGAAATGAATGGTTTTTGATAAATCATTTCCGCTGCTTAAGTTTGTATAATTATAATGTGTAGTGTTATTAACTACTATGATTGACCAACTATGAGGTTTCCGGGAACGGGGCCTTAAATTTTAATTATTTTTACTTTTTGCTCGAATGCACTCACAATAATGTACAAAATGGTTGTAACTTCTGAGATGGACTTGTTAATACGATATAATTTTTAACAGGTTTTTTGTCATTAACATGTTGATATATTTAGTACATGATATAAATAATGTCTTAGCATGTTAAACATTTGTTAACATGATAAAGTACTTATATATATATATTAAATATATAATTTATGATATATGCCATTGTTGTTCACATTCACTTTAGAAATATTATTCGCCTAGCTGATTCAATCGTATACCACTACCATAGTACCACTAATCGAGACATCGATATTCACCTAACGCCTCTCCAGACTCCGTCTATTAACAAACTTGTTTAAACTATGTAATTAGTTGATTAAGAATTTTATGGAAATTTGTTTTAATTATGTCAAGAATTATCATGCTAAGGACGTATTATTTAAGACTTTTATATACTTTTGACAACTTTTGTATCTTTGAATATAATTTTAATAGTGTCTAACAAGTTCTTGTTTGTGTTTGAAAAAATAACACGATTATTTATGATGTCATATTATTTATCATGTCGTATTCGTGTTTTCAATTATCATATTCACGTCTTATCGTGCCATGCCTAACATATTATGCCAGCTCTAGATTAGTGAAAGCCCCTAAATATGATGGATATGTTTGGTTTTCCTTAGAAAGATGAGGTTAACGCATGGGAATGAGAAATTGGATGAAGTGAATTATTATATTATTTTGTAAAAATATAACAATGAGGTTGAAGATGGGATATGAGGTTGAAGACAGAGGGATGAGATTAAAGATGCTCTAACTAACTGGCCTGGTCTAAGGGCATGGGGATGAATGATAGAGCTCAAGGTATTTTAGGTCACAGTTTCGATCACAACTGTGGTGTGTTTTAGCACGTTTGTGGGTTTCCTTCATAATTAGGCAAAACATGACGGTGTGCTTGAAGTAGGAGCTACTCTTTGGGGACGTGTTAGGCAATTGTTTTTAGTTGTGTAAAATTATTGGTTTTGTAAGTGTGTTGACATGACTTGAGTTTAAATAAAGTTTATATTGAAACGTAGTAGAGATAAGTATGTCACAACGATACATTTAAAAAAAAAACTTAAGATGTTGTGAAGAAGAAAAAAACCATTTAACTTGGGTGTTTTGGTTGGTATGTGGCTCGATTTAAATAAAATTTATATTGAAACATAAGTAAAAATAATCATGTCACAATAATATATATAGAATTTAGAAATATGTTATGTTGTACAAAAAATAAAAATAGATTACATTTGATCTTGGTCAATTTCGAATAATTCTCCGTGGAAAAATTTATAAAAATATTAATTATTTAAAATTTTATAAAACATTATTATAAGTATTTTAAATGAAAAATAAAATACAATGAAAGTAATTATTAATATCTTGAAAAATAGTAGTATTAAGAATTTTTAACTTATGATTTTAGATATTGTACCATTCTTACTCAATACTATTATATTATATATTCTATTCTATTATTAAAGTTTATGGCCAATGAATAGTACACGCTCCATTAAAACGTGGTCATGTGGCTTTATCTAATTTATTTTGTTATATTTAAGTTATGGTATTATCCATATTTTTAATCAAGCTATCATATAGACCTGAAAATTTTCCATCTACTTTTTTCTTTTTTGGCCTACCATGTTATCACATTGTGGCGTAAACAAGCGAGTCATTTGTAAACTAATCGAGATCGAACCAATAAAAAGATCGAAATGAAACGGGCCTTATTGATCCCAACCCAAGCCGAGCCAAGCCCAAGCATACAAACCTTATAGTAAATTATTATTTTCGTCCCTAGGGTTTGACAAAACTAATCCAATAGTTCATTTATTACACTGACGGTCCAATAATTTTATGATTTGTTTCAATTTCATCCAACCATTAACACCGTAGAAATAAATCAGTTAAATCATATATAAAGACTATTATACCCCTAGATATTTTTAAAATCCCCTTTTCTATCCCCACCCCCATCCTTATCTCTCTCTTTTTTTTTCTTTCTCTCACACACACCTAGAAATCAAGAACACCATCCACCACCTCCACCCATAACCACCTCCGGTGCCATAGCCACCTCAACCACCTTCAGCCACCACTGTCACCCCAACCACCTTCGGCAACCATTTATTTCAAAAATGAAATATAGATGTTTTAAAAAATAGGGTCATGGGGTTCAAGAAAGAACCTGTCGTCGATCAGCACCATTTACTTTCTTTATCACAACCCGACTAACGACAGAATTATCGAGGTGGACAAATGTGAATCGATTGCTAATAACACATGGTTGTAAATACATTGAAATAATATTAAATGTCATTTTCATTAAATGATACTAATCAAATGATACGTTACAATTATACAATAATTCAAATAAATATAATAAAAATCTTTTATTATACTAGGTCGAAGTCCTAAATGAACACGAAGAATCCACTAATAAGCTTTCTTGAAATCATGTGAGAAAATAACGAGTCAGCTAACGAATTAGCTGGCGAGTAAACACAGGTTTGAATACATATATAGATTGATTAAATAGATTGAAAATAATTCAATTCACATGGCAATGTCAAGACTTATAATGCAATAGCGTAATATAAAATACAAACCAACACAATCAAACCTAATGACTGAATTGACTCGGTCCGCAGACGAAGCCTTATAGAATGAATTATTCTGGTTCCAATCACCACACGATTAAACAAATGGGATGGGTTTGTCAAACAAATAGATCTATCATTGTTACCGTAGTTTCATGAATTAATGATTGTGTTCTCATCTAGTTCATCTAACTATACACATATGATTGCAAGTAATAACATAGCATGTCTTGAATTGAATTTAGAATGAAATAGAATAACAATAAATAAAAAGTGATTGAATATAGAATCACATGATTTCCCAAGACTATAAAACACATAAAAGGGGTCATGAATACTCACATTGTATAACGATGGTTGTAGGGTTCATAAGAAAGCTTGTATGTTTAAAAGTCAAAGGTGATGTCCTAAAGGATAACAAAAATAACTTGAGGTCAGAATTCATTATAGGATGGATGTTTAGAGAATGACAAAAAGCGAAATGTAGATTGAAAAAAAATTATTGCACTAATATTAGATTCTAGACAGAATATTTGATACGTGTTTGAATAGGTTTTAAAAATAGCAAACAGTTTCATAAAATTATAAAACTTTATAGTTGACAAGTTCAGAGTCTACTGGACAACTTTTTTTGGAAACATTTTTATGAAAAGATTCGTAAATAGGTCAAAATAGCATCATAATATAGAAGGTGCTGAAATGCGCACTTATCTTGTGAAAGCTATTGTTGAGTTGTCCAATTGAGTTTGAATATGTGTAAACTATCGTTAAAAAGGTAATCCAATTAACTTAATATTGAAGTCTGAGTTTACTCAAATTTAGTTTGTTATGAACAAGTTATGGTTAGTTGAAATCAGACTATATTTTGCCAAAATTATAGTAAAGCACTTATGTGCACTTTTAAAATTGTTAAAGCATGAAACATGTTAGAAAAAAAATATTATGTTGATATATGGTATGTTAGACTGTATTTGAGTTATAAAAAAATATTCCAATACTTTGACATAACAATCATTTAAAGAAATAATCTTGTGGAATAATTGAATGCGGCGGCATAGCCGTCTATATGCAAACGAGATTCTTTGTTTACGTTTGTGTGTTGTTAGCTTGATTAAGGATTGTTAGCGATTGTTATAAGGTTAGTGAATGTTAGAAGATTAATGATCAAATGATAATGATTAAAATTAAAAGAGATTTAGTAGAAGAAGGAATAAAAATAAGAACATAAAGTTATGAGAACAATTGGATGTTAGTATGATTGAAACAATATAGAAATACAAACTATAAAAGCAATATAAGATTACCTTAGTATTAGAAAATTCTTGAAATTAATTGTAAAAGAAAATTCTTGAAAATGATCAAAATCAATGGAGTGAAAGTCTTTCAAAATAAGGTTATGATTAGATTTTGAAATAAATATAAACTTAAATAAAATAAATAAATAATAGAATAACTACAATTTAAACTCTAAATATATTAAAACATAATTTTATTTTAATCATCTTATTTTTTATAAAATCTTTATAGACTTTATAAACTCACAAAAACTTTGCAATTTGATTATTTATTTTAATTGAATATTTGAAATCTTATCAATATTAATAACTTTTTTTAAAATTTATTTTATAAATTATATAGTTTAACTTAAATTGAAGAAGTGACACATTTATTGTTTTTGGAACACAAAAATAAATAAAATGACTAAATAATGAATTTGATTTACAAGATTGACTCAAACGGGTTTGGATTTGGGTTTGGGTTTTTAGTTTGAAAATGAACCGGATGTTACATTCTTGAGGTCTCCCTTTGATTTCAAATAAATTTTCCTCCGTATCACTATAAGAACCCCAACCTTCTTTCTCTTACATCCTCAACTTCAAACACCTTCAAAACATCACCATCAATAGACCAAATTTGGCCAAAAATATTCTCCATCCAAATGGGTTTGAATTCATCTACAAGAAACCTAGAAATCCCACCACCAAAACAACGACGATGATGAAGAAGCTTTATCTTTGTGTGATCTTGCAACCAACAAACACAATGATCCTGAAGAACATAATCAATAACGGCAATTATTTGACGATCAAGAAGACGTCTTCGCTTTCTCCGGTGGCTCAACCTTGCCGGAAGTAAAAGAGGGCCATCTTAAGATCTCTTTATCTTCATCATCGGATCTCTTCATCTTCATCATTAGATCTCTTTATCTTCACCCAAGCGTACTTGAAGTAGACCTAAATCGCACCATCGATTTACAGGTCCGATGAACAAGTGAGGTGGAAGATCGATGCCAAATGGTAGTGTTGGTTAGCAAGCGTGAGGGATGGTGGAAGTGGCGATGAGGGATAGTGGTGAATTGGGTTAGGGTTAAATGATTAAGGTATATGATGATAAGAATTATATTTTTTATTTTTATTTACTAAGGATAATATAGTCATTTCATGTCAACTTAATAAAATTAGACTAACAAAGTTAATGGTTTACGTAAAATTAAAACAAAACTTGAAACTATTGGTCCGTTAGTGTAATAAATGAATTATTTAACTGAAATTGTGATTTTGGTCAAACCCTAGGGACGAAAATCATAATTTACTCAAAACCTTATTAGATTATCAAGCCTAAGTTTGAAGTTCACATATTGAGCTGGAGTCTACTCGCCAGCCTACATTAGTTGACTTGCTCACAAGTTACTTGAGATCGAATCGATAAAAAAACTCAAAATGACATGAGCCTTATCAACCTCAAGCTTCACATATCGGGCTCGAGCCTACTCGCGTGCCTAAATGAGATTTTTTTATATTTTATATGAATATTATTAAATATTTTTGTATAAATAGTTATGGTTTACTTGAGATCGGATCGAAAAGCTTGAAATGAGACAAGCCTTATTAAGTCCGAGTCTAAAAACTCATTAGATGCCACACCTTCGCTGATTGAGGAAACACGAGGATACGACGAACATCATCATCATAATACATTGGGGGTACAAGAGAATCTCTAATGGAATTCTATTGGATCAAGAAGAAGGCTAATGCAACCAAAACTATGTCACTTAAGTTATTTTGATGCTGCATGCAAAGGCATATTCCAAAGTTCATGACTTAGAAGAATAAACTGAAGACCACTTTCGAAGTATGATGAAAAGAAGAAGTCTCCAAGCATTGGAAGAAGCAGCCTCTTCCAAAGTATAAGTGGCTTCGGAAGTACTTTCTCTTCCAAAGCCATTCAACCTTCGGAAGACACTACTCTAAACCAGTGGACACAAGTATGGTCTTTGACACTCCGCTGCAGACTTCTGATACAGCATGGCCTCTTCCTAAAGAGCCATGTAGTTGACCATACTTTATTCCACTGTTCACCTTTTTATGATAGTACATGTTACCAACTTTAGTTGATGACAAAAGGTAAGTCAGGGATATGTCCTGACTACTATATCTCAGATAAGACTTTATCTGAGATACCTTAAACTATAGTCTTGTAGTATAGGCTTTAGCTAAAGGATCCCAGCTGGTATCAAAGTATACTCGGCTGTAGGTAGTATTATATATAGGTTCTCTTTGTAACTCATAGTAACAACTGCTTGTAAGAATCTTGTATTATTGAGTTGAGAAGCAATATATAAAAGTACCTTGAAAATTACTTTCTGTGTTTTGTATTACTTTTTATATTGTGATCAACTCTTACGGATTCTTTCTATACTAGAGTGTTGTTCTAGGTGAGTTTGAGAGAAAACATTGTGTTTAGTGAAAAACATCAATCCTGCAATTGGTAGCAGAGCATTTTAGGCTCTTGATTGCGTGATCTAACCACCCAAATCAACCTGGTTTCACTCCTCCCTACTAATTCACTCACTCAAAATGGACCTTAACGAATCCGAGGTAGAGATGGGAACAATGACAAAGGCTCCCATCATTACCCCTGAAAATTTCAGGTCTTGGAGTAAAAGAATGGAAGGCTTCATCAGATACCAAGACAGCAAAATGTGGAACTCCATTGTCAATGGCCCGTATAAGCCAAAGGTCCATCACCTAGTGGAAACGGTGCCATGATAGAAAAGACTGTCGAGGACTATTCTGATGAAGACAGAAAGAAGATGGACATCGACAGCAATGTTATGACTATTCTCATGACGACAATACCGAACTCTATTATGGTGGGGTTCGAGCATTGCAAGACTGCCAAAGAATTGTTTCATGCACTTGCCCAGATGTATGCAAACTCCAACGACTCAAAGAAGGACTCACTAAAGCAGCAGTTTGAGAACTTCACTCATATTGCTGGAGAGACCCTCAGCCAGCAGTACTTCAGGTACATGGATCTTAACTCTTCCCTTCAGTTTGTGAAGATCACTCCCGAACTTAGAGATCTAACCAGAAAGTTCATGAGTGCTCTTCCCAACGAGTGGACATTCTACTATGTCTC
>BJCM01185152.1:0-10640 GCA_018326385.1 Flaveria bidentis
CAATTGGTTCTGATCCGATCAATTGCTCTATTAATTGGTATCAGAGCCTATCAATTGGTTCTGATCTGATCAATTGCTCTATCAATTGGTATCACAGCATATCAATTGATATCAAAGCCAATCAATTGGTATCAGAGCCTATCAATTGGTTCTGATCCGATCAATTGCTCTATCAATTGATATCAGAGCCTATCAATTGGTTCTGATCCGATCAATTGCTCTATTATTCTATGTTATTCGATTCTGGTCCTAGTAAAAGTTTTATTTCTGCTGCTTTCTGTGCTAAACTGCCCGTTAGTACTAAGAGTGTTGATGCGCCCTTTGATGTAGAAAGATAAAGGAGGGAAAATAGAATAGAAAAGACAAAGGGAAGGTGATAGAGATGATACGTCTGAAAGCTCATCAGGGGAAAGTGGTGATAACTCCCCTCCAACCAAAAAGATGAAAGTCTCTGAGACTGAAAAAGGGGCAGAAACAAGTGAATCAAAACATGATTAATCTTGCATGGAGATAGTGGTCTATACAAGTAAACCAAAAGAAGTACACACCGAAGAGGCTGAATTCAGTGATCTGATTAAAGCTCTTCGCTCCAATGTTCAAGTCATTCTCCAAGACAAAGCATACTTCCACTCCTCAATCACTATATCCTGATCACTACAGTATGACTGACAGGGAAATGAAGGATTATCTGTCTGATCAAGTATTTACAAGAAGAAAATTGGGAAACATGAATACAAATTCCCTAAGGGCTGCTATCCTTAGGATGATCAATGAATGGAAGGAAATGCTAAAAGAAAATTGAAGAAGAGATTATTAGCAAAAAGCCTAGAACAAGAGTGTTTGCACAAGACACCAGCTCACCCAAAGAGACCATGACTCTCAAGCACCTGTTCTGCACAAGAATCTAGAGTGGTTTACTAAGCCCTCTCAATTGAAGCTTCAAGAAGGGCTCACCACTGTTGAGATGATTAGAGGTGTGTCTACTCAAAAAGGCAAAAGTGATCAGAAGATAATTTCCTGGAAGTATGAGAATGACGGGAACATGTTCATGTTCAAGAGGATTTCAGGTTTAGTTTAATTCTTCATACAGTAGTCTGCTCTGGTGAACTCACTGGAAATCCATGGATCTGAAAGAACTAGCCAATTTGGGGTTGATAAATCACAAGGCTATGTTCAGGGGTTGTGAGTATGAAGATATTCTGTGTATGTTTAAAAGAATAGATAACTTCAAATCTCCCAAGGCTATCTGCATGATAAAAGATAGATCCTTTGTCAACCCCTTAGAGAAGAACAGAACAAAACCAGCTGAAGAAGTGGTGTTCCCTGAGATTAAGGTGAAGCCTACTAAATCTTTGAAAAGAAAGATGGTAGTTGGAACTCATTCCTCCAAACCAATCTCAAATGTCTATTATGATGTAAAGACAAATGAGTTGGTGATTGAAAGAAGATGGGGAGGATAGGAAGGAGTTGAAATTAGGTTGTTTAGTAAATATGAGGCGAGATTGTTGGATGAATCCTATATCCACTACATATACATAAGACATTTCAGAGAGATAAAGAATAAAATTGGAGCAGACGATATGCATTTCTTTCTAAAATGTATAAAGATTTTAAATATGGCATTTTATAGAATCAATGTCAAGAGTGAGAAGAGGAAGAAGAAGAAGACTCCTTTACAATTAGGGAATATTGTAAAGTTAGAGGTGGATGTGGATGGAGCTCTCTTGATTAATAGAGATGGGTTGTCCATTGTGTCAATATGGGAACCCATTTCTCTAAGGAAGCTACCCCTAGAAGCCATTTACACTATTAGCCAGATGAAGATCCATGTTCTAAACAAAGAGAAGATTTCTGATGCAAATGACTTTGTCAACATGATAAAGGCCATTTTTGATACATCTCAAGTAGATGCTCTTATTCCTCCATAAGACCCAACAGAGTCTTCCCAACATCAACCACCATCAAACCATTGAAGAACATTGGTTGTATAATCCATAGTCAGAGTATTCTCGAACCCTGAAACGATCATACATGTCAATTCAAGTGGTGGGTTGATGGTTGTTCTGCTGGAAATCCCCCAAGTCCAAGAACAAATGCGGATGAAGAATCTGCAAAGAAGAATACAAGTGTCGTCTAACCGCATTTGTATATGCGGATGACATAGAACAAATGTTGACAAGTCTTTGTTCTTCCACATTAACAAATGCGGATAGCCAGAAACAAATGCTAAAAAGTATTTGTACATTCGCATTAACTCATGTGGATGCCTGACAAATAGTGCACATGTGTTTGTTCATTCGCATTTATTAATGCTAATGACAAACACTAATGCTCAAGACCAAAAAGAAATGTTGATCATGATCAATACAACCGCATTAGTCAATGCAGATGAACAAAAGAAATGCTGATGAAGACTTAGACTAGTTATCTCATGTATAGGTCAGGGGTAGTTTAGTCATTTTGTAAATGACATCTTGTCAGCCTATAAATAGAATAGAAAACCTCGTATGTGAGGTGAATGTTGATACACACTCTACACAATTAGAATCTTTTGTTTATAAGGTGTCTTGTTACTGTATAATGCTCTTACCCTAGCATTCATTGTAACCGATTACCTTCATTAATACAAACAATATTTATGAGTATTTATTGCATTCAATGTTCCTTGATTGTTTGATTCTGCCTTACAATCATTGACTCAATCATCATATTTTGTCCTTGTTGATTCACATCAATGGAGAATATCATTCTCTAACCCAGTCACACTCCTTTAAACATCAACAAGTCTTCACACAGGAAATGAATCTTAGCTTCTTTCTAGGTCATTCTCCTTGAATCTTAAGCACTTCACCATTTTATAAAGAATTTTATACCACCTTCTCTTAATGATTTATCCTGGGTTCATGTTTTGATGATTAATTTAAATGATGTTAAGTCTATGACAAAGACATGATCATATTGTACTTATGTGCAACCTTTAATTATTACCATTAGTCATCTCAACCGAGTAGATAATTTCTAAGAAACTGGGTTAATGCAAAGTTAAAGAATAATTCTAGAAGAATCAAAGCTATTTTCAACCCTGGTATCAAGTAGATGCGTAGTGATTTATGATAAAATACATGCCTATAACAACATTTGGGTCATGTCGATTGTCATTTGCTCCAATCACACATGTATGATAGCGAGATGTATTACCTTGATTAACATGATCTTTATTTGCATAATTCACCGTCCTTGTTCCTCGGCTATAGCCTTTCCTAATTTTGATTGTTTCTAACTTGTCTTGGTGTCTGGTTCAGCCTAGTTAACACATCATGGTAATAATCGGTAATCCCACCTTCATAGCATCCACGTTTAACGCATGCTGGCTTGATCGGATCAATCATCATGGCTAGGTTCACAACATTATCCTTCTTGTCTAATTTACCATTAGCTTGCTTGTTCGACTCTCCAACTTCTTTCTACTACTCACTAGATTTTCCCAATGTCCATCTCAGTCCTTATTGATCTTTATGCCACATGGTGTGACACCAGCTTTGCCAAGTTATTAATTATATTTGTATAAGGAATATTATATAACCCTATTATTACACGATTTCATAATTTTGACTCTCATATCTGCATCTCATTCATAAAGTAGTGGTTCTTTGTCAGTAAAGCTTTGAACTTATTTCAAACCATGGCTATCACAGCTTCACTACCTTAGGCTTGTGCTTGGGCATTCTACCATGTTAGTGAGGTACCCACTAGTTAGTGCAAACCATACTTCATCGTCTGCTTTTCAACATAGTTGTTGATACCCACTATAGTTTCATTTCTCTTAATCTAATGGGTCAGACCTATTGTTTCCCTTTTCCTGTGACACTCTTTTGACTATCACATCAAGAATCCTTTGTATGTATCGGCAACCCTGTTACCAAATCATTTCTTCCATTTCTTACTTCAATTAATCAAGATCGTCACACAGCCCAGTTCAGACACATTCTTAGTATACTGGTGATGCTTATATATAGGGTTCACCACAACATTCCTGCAGGACCGGTGAAGAGCATCACTTACAACACAACAACACAAAGAGGAGAATAACTAAACTTTATCAAATAGTGAACTGGATTAACCACAAGTAAAGACACTAAGAACACAAGTAATTAAGAGACAGAACACAAAAGCAGAATAAACAAGAGTATGGTTTTCAAGATTGTAGTATATTGCTTTCTCAATGTTCTATAACAAGTGTTACAAAGCATAAAAGAAAGATACAAGAACATGAGATACTTACACTACATCCTACAGCCAGCCATACTATGAAAGCCTGAATACAATTGACTAGACACAAAACAAAATCAATTATAGAGTCCAAAGGCAGATTGCCTTTTGACTAGTGACTATGACATGCCATAGCTCACATCCTTATCTATTACAAAAAGGATAAAGTACATGAAGTAGAAAGTTACAGACTCAAGACCTGAATGTAGTGTTACCAAAAGAATGGACCTTTTCACCAACTCATGTAAGTTGGTGAGTTTATTGAGTTGCAGCGGAAAGGGGTCCAACTTTATGGAAAAATACATCAGTTAAAGCATGTTACTAAAAGTCTTCGGAAGAAATCTGTCTTCAAGAGTTGAGCTTCAGAAGACTGTCTCTGAAGCTTTAGAAGACTTCATCTTTGGATTTGGAAGATATTGGTCTTGGCTTCTGAAGATTTTACATTTAGAGTATTTTCTGTTGCATGTGTAAAACTTCCTAAGCATTCTTCTTCAATGCACTTGTGCAGTATGCAGGATAGATGTTGGATGTTTAGGTTGCATCAACATCTTCATATATTCTCTACAAACTCCCTCTAGGCTGATGCTACTAAATCACTTAGTAGATTTCAGATATCAACCGTCCTCATTAGGATGATCACCATTTCTTTCTTCATGAGGTGATCAGGATCATTCAGAATGTCAAAATGTCTTCTCATGTCAAAGAGATCATGCAAAGGCAACTAAAACATGTCTTGCCAAGTGTAGATGTCTTCAGTGCCTTGATCTCTACTCACATGCCATCTTTCAAGATTTGTGGTGTATGTGCAGGACAAGACGGGTCTTCCTGATGCTAAAGGAGCTGTTTGAATAGGAGTTGATGTAGCATCCTCCGGCTCACATCCTTAGGATGTTTTGACTCATCCTGAGGTTCAGAAAAGGATGCAGTCTTCTTCTTTTTTGGTTTTAGTTTAGAAGCCATCCTTTTCTTTCTCTTTACAGCTTTTAATTGAGAAGACTGGCCTGCAGTACCATATTGATCTTCATTGTCTTTCTCAGTTGGGTCTTCTATTCTTATAGGTTCAGATTGAGAGTGTGATTGACCCTGATGTGGATTAGAATATGAAGCTTGCTGAGATTCAGTAGGAGGTCCAGGTTGTGTTGTTTGTGCTTGTTCAACCTTAACCTCCATTTTAGGTGGGGCTTGACTTGTAGGGGAATGTAAGTCAACCAGCTCTCCACTCTTGATCTTCTGCTTGATCACCCTGATATGCTCATACATAGTGGATAGAGACATGGGGCCAAGTCTCCTTCCGGAGAATCCATACAGCTTCAAGAAGCTCATCATCCTCTGCGTGTCAGCAAACTTCTTCATTTTCTTTTGGATCATGGCTCTTGACTTAGCAGCTTCTTCCCTTAGCTTCCTTTTAGTTGTCTTCTTTTCCTAGACTATCTCAAGTTCGAGTTGTTTAAGGTACTAAAACTCAACATAGTCATAGGACAAGGGAAGAAGTGCTTCTGCCTGATAGAGGAATGTGGCACTCAGGTAGTTGATCATCTTGATCCTATCTTCTTCTTTATATACCTGAGGTTCTTATTGAACCACATTCTCTTATGCAAGACTTTCTTGAACTATGGAGAGGGTAGGCACGTGCTTGTACAATCTTTTCTTTCTTCTGTCTTCTTTGATTTGTACTAGAAGCTCTACATCTTCTGCATCCTTCTTCTCCCTTGACCTTTCCAAGCCAACCAGTTCATTTAATTCCTCCAAAGGGAGAGAGATGACATTATCTATGTCATAGTTTCTTGTCTGTAGATAGTTTATACTGACTACCCTTAACTCATCATTCTAAGTATATGGTCTCGGGGGAGCCTTGACAGCAGACTACATGAGTCTTGAAGACTCAACAGAGGAAATTTTTCCCCTCAACTTCCTTTTCTTCTCTCTCTTCTCCTCCTTAATCTCCTCAGAAGTCATTTTTCTTTTCCTTTTGTCACTCACAGACCTTTGTGACTCAGGGTGGAGAGAGCTTTTTCCTTCATTGCTTGATGTAGCTTCCAAGCTCTAGCCAGAGAGAGGTTGAGAAGCACCTTCACCAGCAGGTGTCTTAAAAAGGGCATTGATCTCTACAGCAATTGTTGGTGATAAGACAGGGCTCTCAGGTTCTGTCAATGGGCCTTCAGTCAAAGTTTCCCCTATGAAGTTAATCTTAGGGTCTGCCTCAACATCTAGTTGACTGATGACATTACCTGATTCCCATAGTCTTCTTCTAAGGTTGAACTCTATAGTGATCCGGTCTTGGATTCTTTGAGCTAACTTGTCAGCTTGTCTTGATTGGTTTGGATTGACAAGTTGCATGTTGACTAAATCCAGACTGTCATAATAGTTCTAGGTCTAAAAATTGAAGATCTCTTGCTGCCCTTGAACTTTCATAATGATTATGGCTCTCATGTTGCTGTCATACCTCCACCTAATGATTTGATTGGAAGTTGTTGGAGATGACATGGCCCTTGGTATCCCTTCCTCAATCAGACTCTGTATGAAGGAGTCTATGTAGTCCATATCAATGTGAAATTGAGGAGGTTGTTGAGAAGGTACAATTGCAAGTGAGGATGGTGAGTCCTCAGTGTCCATTCTCCTTGAAGAACTCCCAGGTTTTTTGATGGTAATGACTTTCTTCCCCTTTTTGGTAGCATCACCTACTTTCATAGGTGAGCCAGCAGTTAGGTGAATCACATCCATAGATTCTTGTGTTCCTGGTTGAGCTCCTCTTAAAGGTCTCCCGACTAGTTGTTCCTTAAGATATGAAATCTCAAGTTGCTAATCATTGACCCTGTTCTGCAAGGTAGTCACTTGAGATTCAAGATGGCTGACCTTGGAGACTAAATAGATGCATGTTTGAGATAGTTTTTGCACCTTTAGTCTTAAATTCCCCTCATCTCCATCAGAAGAATCATTGGGGATAGGTTGATTTAGATCTAAATGCTAGGGATAGTAACTATCCCCTAAAGGTTGATCACTTGAGTGTTAAGACTCATACTGATGGCTTAAGGTAGTTTGGGAAAGGTGGCTAATGAGCTCATCAGGCTGAGCATGAGGAACCTCAGCATTACTCTTTGAAGAGATGGGAGTGGTCTGCTCCTCAGGAGAAGTGGGAGCTCTAGTGTCCACTTCCTCTTGTATGGGTGAGTGTATAGGGACCTGCACAAGCTTAATAGACTGAGTAGGGGTTCTTTTGGATTTTCTTTGGTAAGTGAGGGTGATTTGAGGCTGTTTTGGTGGTTGGGATGTAGAAGGTGTGGGTTCAACACTAGCTAGTGCTGCTAGGTTGTCACCTTAAGTATTGAGCTCTAGAATTTTTGGGACTAGGGTTGTTTCTACCCTAGAGAAGCCAATAGTGGGCTTTCTCAGTATTTTGAAGATGTCGGGCTTTATCTGTCCCAGTTTAAGAATGTTACCTGTTTCCCTTAACTGTGAGCCCAATTCACAGTTAAGAATGTACTGGACATATCTTAGAAACATGTAATATTCTATGGAGTCCAAGTTTGCAAGTAAATTAGTATAAACAAACTAAGAACCTGAAGTTGACCCCCTTAATCATTCCATGGATAATGAAGGAGAGATCCTCTGGTCCCATCCACCATGCTTGTTGGATAAGCTTTGGATAACCACATGGAGCAACAATCTCCACTAGGATGAGACCTTCCCGTTCCTGAAGGTCTTTATAGAATAGTCTCCCTCGTAGCCCATCTGCTCAAAAGAATGATTGAGAACTTCCTTTGGGAAGAACACCTCACCTTATTCATCATCCAGCTGAAGATGCATGTTGATAATGGCCGGAGTGATGAAGACTGTTCTCCCCTGCACTGTGGCAGATAGTGCCTTCTCCCCATCCATTATGACCTCTTGGTAGGTCTTCAAGAATTCAAGAAGATGATCCTCATAGAGTGGAGGATCAATGGTTAGGGAGGTGAAGTAGTTGGACAAAGCTAAGAAGCGGCAAACCTCTAAGAAATGAGGATCTTTCTCAAAGTTTAATAGAGCAACCTGGTTGTCTTGGCCGTGTAGTTGCATGGTAAAGTTCGGGTCATTTCTGTGAACGGGGTTGGCCATTATGAGGTAGCTTAAGGATTAAGAAAGAAAGAAGAAAGAAAATTCAAAAACAAATTTGGGGTTTTAGGTTTGGAGGAAGAAGCAAATGATAGAAAAAGGGGGAAGTCGTTGGGTTTATATGTGAAAAGGATTTCAAATAAAGTTTAATGAAAGAGGATAAACTTTGAAATCCGGATGTGAGTCTCACCTATGAAAAAGTAGTTTACTTTTGCTCAAAAAGTAGTTTTCTTGGATGTCAAAAAGCTTCCGAAGGTAAATTATCTTCGTAAGTTTTAATGAAAAAGTTTCCGAAGCTAAAATAACTTCGGAAGAATTTCCTGAGAGTTTTGAAAATTTTGCTTTGGAATAAAAATTTATACTTGAATGTTTTGTTCATAGAGGAACAAAGTTTCCGAGAGTTAATTTGCTTCGGAAGAAAAAGGTCCTTGAAAACATATAAGTGTCTGAGACAAGCATTTAAGCTTCGGAAGATATTTCAGAAATCTCTTCCAAAGGTAAAATTTCTTAGACAGTCATTTGTTTTTGAAGGTATAATTTTCTTCCGAAGATAAAAACATATCTTGCGAAGGATCAAAAATTTTCAAAAGTCTAAGGAAAGTCTTCAAAAACATTTTCATCCAAAGAAAACAAGAGGTTATGAAAGTGATGAACTAGACAACTTAGGAAACACATTTTAAGAAAAAGCTACTCAAGGTTGATCATCCCAATATTTGATATTAGATATTTAAATATATGTTCATCAAAAGCCTTTGTAAGCAGATCAGCATATTGTTCATTGGTTTGAACCTTGACTAGTTTAATTAACCTCTTTTCATAGTTATCTCTTATTAAATCATACCTGACATTGATGTGCATGGTCCTTGAGTGCTGCACAAGATTCTCTGTGATTGATATAGCACTATTGTTGTCTATGAGAATGGGAGTCTCCTTGAAGTTTAACCCATAGTCTAGCATCTAATTCTGAATCCAAAGCACTTGAGCACAACAGCTTGCAGCAACAATGTATTCAGCTTCAGCAGTTGATGTAATGACATAGGAGTATTTCTTGAATTGCCATGAGACCACCCTTCCACCAAGAAACTGACATCCACTAGATATAGACTATGCAGTCATGTTGCAACCACCATAATCACTATCTATATAAGCATATAGATTAAAGTCAGAATTCTTAGGATACCACAGACCAAGTGTTGAAGCACCTTTGAGGTATCTTAGAATCCTCTTGATAGTGATAAGGTGAGACGTCTTATGGTTGGCTTGATATCTTGCACAAATACATGTAGCAAACATGATATCAGGCCTGCTAGTTGTAAGATACATAAGAGACCCAATCATAGCCCTGTAAAGGTGTTCATCCACATACTCCCCCTCAAGATCAGGTCCAAGGGAGTGGTTTCTTGCTATGGGTGTCTTAGCAGTCTTACAATTAGTCATGTTGAAGATACCATCTACATACATACATACATACATACATACATACATACATACATACATACATTTCAAATCTGTCTTTCATCAGCTACTCAAAGTCTTTGTAGAGCTTTAGATTAGTTGAACCAAATATGATGTCATCCACATATACTTGAACTAGCAATATGTCATTTCCCTATCCTTTGATGAAGAGAGTTCCATCTATAGTACATCTCTTGTATCCACGTTTGCAAAGATACTCAGATAGTGTCTCATACGACTTCCTGGGTGCCTGATACAACCCATATAGAGCTTTGTCAAGCTTGCAGATATAATCAGGATGATAAGGATCTACAAAACCAGGTGGTTGTTTGACATATACCTCTTCATCAATCACTCCATAAAGAAAAGCACACTTCACATCAATTTGAAAGACTTTGAAGTTCTTGGATGCAGCAAATGCTAGGAATATCCTAACAGCTTCCAGTCTTGCTACAGGAGCAAAGACATCAGTGTAGTCAATCCCTTCTTCTTGTGTGTACCCTTGAACAAGTAGTCTAATTTTGTTCTTGATGATAATGCCTCTATCATCCATCTTGTTCCTAAACACCCATTTTGTACCAATGGTAGTCTTCCCATGAGGAAGAGGACAAAGGTTCCAAACTTTCTGCCTTTTGAAATGAAGCAGCTCCTGTTGCATAGCTTCAAACCAACTTCCATCCTTCAGAGCCTCATCAACTTTCTTTGGCTCTATCTGGGATAAGAAACAAGAGTGAAGACAAACATTTGCTTCATGGGTTTGTCCTCTTGTTCTTACCCCTGTGACAACATCTCCAATGATGTTTGTGGTAGGGTGAGACTTGTGGATC
>BJCM01185154.1:0-10299 GCA_018326385.1 Flaveria bidentis
ATGGCCCATGCTAATGGACCATACGCATGAACAACTTCATGATAATGAACTAGTCGCACGACTGAACCAGGAGACTGGATCAGTCGCATGACTGAACCAGGAGACTGAATCAGTCGCATGATTGTGACATGAGATTGACTCAGTTGCACGACCGAACACTCAGTCATACGAATGGATCAACCGCATGACTCAGTCGCATGACTAAACCATACTAATGGTTCAGTCGCACGAATGAGAAACCCTAACCTATAAATACCACTTAATTCGTGGAAAAACAAAACACTTCGAATACCTACGTACTAAATCGTACCCTAGCCGTCCAGAGACTTCTTAGAGCATGTTCCAAGTTCATAGATCGCACTAGATCGATTTGCATTCGTTCTTAACATTTAGATTCAATCCAAAATTGATTCTACGTGCGTTCTCACTGATTGGATCGCCAATCAAATAGGATTCCGCACTATTTGAGTTGGTATACATGTAAATCAGTTACTTCTAGGGGCAGTGGCGCTGGTGGAGACTCTGGTCCCGCTACTTCTAGGGGCACCACTACACATGTTATACCTCCACCACCCACTCATGGAGAAGCCACCACCGCTAGTTTCCATCAGGATTTTTGCCCTCCTGATGAGGAGGAGGAGAGTGATGAGAAGCCACTGACCAGGACGGTGGGCAGCAGGGTGGTTGCCACCGAGAGAGGTATAAGGGTGGTTGGTGGATGCCAAGGGGAGTCCGGGGATGCTGCTGCTGTTGATTCAGATCCCTCATATACCCCGGACCCGCCCTGCAGCCAAGGGGGAGCCATAATGCCTAAAGGCACAAGGAAGAAGAGAATGGCTCACCCCTATGGCAAGAAGGGGAAGAGACTAAAGTTCACACTGACCTCTTCTACAGCCACAGCCACTACCTCAGCCACCACCACCATCACCTCTGCCACCATTCCACCTGCCACCATCACTACCACCTCACACACCACTACCACAGCCACTCCACCACTTACCCATATCACATCCACCACCACTACAGCTTACCCATCACCACCCACACATAAACCACCTCCCATATTCACCACTGCCAACACCACCACCACTAGTCACCAAGCAGGACCATCATATCACCCATCTTTCCCTTCAGGATCATCTCTACCTCCCAGTGGGGTAGCGGAACAGTTGTCGGCACTAAATCGTATGGTGCTGAAGATGTTGGCTGCCAATGACAAGAAGACTGCTCAGCTCCGACAGCTAGTGAAGCTTACTACTGCACAATCACAATAGATCTCTCAGCAGGCATAGCAGATTGAGGAGCAGGCTCAGCATATGGCTGCTCAAAGTCAAGAGATTGCCCAACTCAGGGAGCAGAACGTGTTATCTACTAAGAAGATCAAGGAGTTGGAGGATGCCAAAAGGACCATCATGCTCAAACTTAAGGGCACAAAGGCTGAGCCTCTGAAGATCCGAGAGGGCGATGGTGATGATAGTGATGATGATGATGATAGTGATGATGATGATGATGATGATGGTGATAATGAAGGTGATGATACAAAGGGAGGTGATGATGAGGATGGAGGAGACGATGAAGGAGGAGGAGATCCATCTGCTTTGGGTGCCCAAGAAGCTAGTAAGAGGCGGACCAAAAAGAATCAAGATCAGGGTGCCTCGACATCAGCCCCGACAGCAGAGGAACACATGATTCAGGACAAATGTAATGGATAGATGTTTATGTAATTTAAATCATGTGTAATTGAATATTGTATTAAACTTATGCATGAATGTTTATGTATATATTTAATGTTTACTGTCTTGATTATTTACTGATGAATGATGTATTACATGTTTTAAATCAAGCAGATCCAAACTATCAACGTGATGAATATGATGTTGCTCCCTTGCAACAGATCAAGACTCAGTTCACTATGATACTTGATCGGCAAGGGATTGTCAGGAGGTTAGTGAGCTATGCTCCCGAAAAAGGAGAAATCATTCATGACCTCACTGATGAGCAACTGGCAGAGACGTTCCAGTTAAATCTGGATGAACTGGTTAAAGATGCCCCTACCATCGATGTTGCTAGTGATGACGATCTCAACGATGTTGATGAGATAGAGATTGAAGACGTCACAACACAGCACTATCATGAATATACTAATCGAGAGGGAAATGTGGTTCCTGATTTTGGTGATACACTCGAAAATGATATGTATGCTAAACTGGATATGATGGAGAGGGAGACCGAGAAATCAGAAATCCAAGCCCAAGCCTCGGATGCTGATGTTGAGACCAAAAAGCCTGAGTGGGCGGCTTGTTTTGTAGAGATCAGTGCCTAACACACAGCGCCAAAGCCGAGTGCCTACGCCAAGTTCTACAAAGTAAAGAAGCATCTAAAAGTGTCTGGCAAGATTATAGCGTGGGCATACTTTGAGGATCGAAATGTATATGCCGTGAAGCGGGAGAAGGGAATCGAGTACTTCAGATTTCCACATGATCTGAAGACTCTCCCTGGTTTTGAGCTCAACCAGTTGGCACGCCTGAACCTGCTGTATGTTGATCCCAGGAAGATGTCAGGCTGGTTTGAATTGAAGAAAGAATACCAGGGAGAAAGTTTCCTTATAATCAACACCTTGAGGTTTAGTGGACCCTTTCACAACCAATCGAACTTTATAAGTATGCAAATTTCCATCCATGCCGGTCTTCTTCTTGAAATTCCTTTTACATCCTATAGTTTATCATTCAGGAGGAAGAACAACTATGTCCCACATATAATTATCATAAATGAATTGCGTCTTAATTCTAGTTGGCTTCTCGCCATTTCTTGGATACAAATTTAAAATTGTAAATTTGTCATTAGCAGTTTCATCCTGATGCACTATGAGGATGTCCCTATTTTCATGAATTCTAATATATTTATCACCTTCATGCCTATCTCTGTTACTTCTATGGTTGGTTAGATTAACTAACAATTCTAAATCCTCATAGGTTTTGGTTGATTTTTTGTTTAAGTCTATGATTTGGTTATAGGTCTGTCGCATATTTCTTCTAAAATCACATGATTTTCTTCAATCCCTCGTGCAAGGAGTTTCTTCTATAAGAAGATGGTTTTACATTTGATAAAATCCTTGTTTTTAACAGGATAGTAGAAATAATAGATAATTGTTTTTGGGTATTCAAAGAAAACCACTTTATCACCTTAGGGTTCTAGTTGTTGGATCTAGTCTTGATAGGTCTAGACACATTGTATAGGCTTAAAACTTTAATAAACATTTGTACATCATTATCATAATGTATGCTTTGTACATATAAGTTAACCCATAGCTGTGTTGATTTATATGTGATTGCAGGCTTAACATCATACTTAGTCAACTTTGTAAATTGATTAAGTGTAAGAAACATCTATGGATGAACATTTTGTTCATCCGTAGATAATTTGCTATAGAAGAACAACTTTCTGTGGATGAATTCTACCAAGTGATGATTCCTACGGTCGGCAAAACTCCTACTGAAGATCAATAATCTACGGAAGACCAACACTTGCAAGTACTTCACCAAGTACATCAAGTTAACAACTCAAACACTAAGTGATGTCATAAAGTCAACTCCTACGGATGACTTTAACTCAGTCAGAGATTTTCAAATCATAACATTCTGTGGGTAACTTTCTTACCATGATAAGAAAGTTACTGTTTCCAAGAAAATCACTATTATCATAACAGTAAATTTCCGAGCCTATAAATACAAGGCATAGGCTCACACTTTTAGACACGCCTGAATACGTAACAATACATCCATCAATATATCAATAAATCATAAAAACCCTAGTTTCTAGTGATCCTAAATTTAAGATGAACCCTAGCAGCCACAATAACATTTACATCAAAATCATCAATAGAATCACAACAATCATCATTAGCAGCAATTATTATTTCTTCTTTTGTAATCATGTTTTAATAGAATACTTTTGAATCAAATTGTATTTGTTCATTTATTGCACTTAATTTTTCTATTCATATTGCAATGATTATTTATTATTCAATCATTTACATAACGAATAGTGATAATTCCACAATCATTATTTAATTTCTTTCTAACTTGATAATTCCTGATTGCGATCATTGGATACACAATTGGTATCAGAGCTGGGGTTGTTGGATTCATATTGATTTTGATCATATTTCATGGTTACATTGCTAAAATTGGTGGAGATTTGAAGAAAACTTGGAGAAAAAGTCTAGTGTGTTCTTCACTAGATCTATGGATTTGAAGGTGAATATGATGAAATGAACATTAAATTGATGTTATCTAATCATTTCTATGATAGATTCATCAATTTGAAGGCAAATCAATCAAGTTTAAATCAATTTGGTAAGATTTTGGTTTTCTAGCAGCATATTAACACATACACACACTAGTGTAAGTGTTCTTGGTTTTTTTAACAAATTCTCAGATCTGGAGCATGGAATTGAATCAATAAGTGTTTTTGATTTTGAACTAAGTTGTTGTTACATCAATTCAACAATCAATTCAACAATACAAAGTGATTTCAAAGCTAATCATAGTATTAGTTTTTGGGTTTTTGATGTTCAAGAGGTGATGATTATGATTTTGATTCAATCTGATTGGAAATCAAAATTTGTATTAAGTTGATGTACAAACAAGTTACAATCAATTTTATACAAGCTATTGTGTTTTTGGCTCAATTTTACAATGATCTAAGGGGGTTTCTATAAGCTATTTGCTGAATTTTTTATTCAGCATATAAACAAGTGTTTTAGCAACTGGTAGAACCTCTTTATGAAGCAAAATCAACAGCAAATCATCACAATTTTATGTATGGATAGATTGTGTTCCGAGTCCGGAGGTGGGTCTAACACTAGATCCTTGAACAACTGGTGTATTAGACAACATCTTATTGTAGGCCCTAATCCTCAACAAAACTCACCCTTAACATCACAAAAATAGCCCCAACTCACCCACATAATACCTTCATTAACCACGTTTGTGCAGTCCCTAGACATACTCAATTTACAGCAGCCAAATTAGCACCACAACGAGCTCCGTTTGTGCAGCTTTTCAGCAACGAAACAACTTCGTTTTAGCAGTGTTTCAACAGCAAATAGTAGCGAACCAGGCTGCGTTTTCAGCAGCAAAACGGGTTGTGTTTCAACTGCTAAATAACCGAAGTTTCAGCAGCAAATCAACCCTGTTTCAGCAAAAAATCAGTCATGATTCAGCAGCTGTTTAAGCAGCCTAGAAACAGCAACACAAGCTGCGTTTCAGCAGCAAATGAGCTGCGTTTCAGCAGCTAATTCAGTAACAAAACATCAGCGAATTAGCATCTAAATAGCAGTACAAGAGCAGTCATTTCAACTGCAAATTGAGAATCTCACAACCATCAAAAACAAAATAAATATAACCAAGTTTTTGTAGCCATATGCAGCCCTAAACATCAAACATTCAAGAAGCTCCTACAGCTGTACAAAACAAAGTTTCAGCAGCCCTTCGTCTACATCATTGTTCAGCTGCGAAACAACAGCAAATCAAGCTACAAACAGCCACAAATCAATAGCTGATTCAGCAGCTACTTCAACAGCAAACTGGCTGCATTTCTGTAGCAAAACAACATTAATTCAGCAGCAACACCATTAACAACAACACAAGATCATCTTCAAATTCTTCAACTTCTCTATCAACAAAACTCACCTTCATTATCTCATCATCAAAGCATCAAAATCAGAAAACCAAATCAAAAAACAAAAACCTCAAACCTCACCAAAATAGTTGATTCAAGAACACGCTTCCGCAACAACAACAAAAACAACATGGATAAACTATTCAACAAAATGGCATCAACAAGGAACATCAATATCAAGATTCAATTTTTAAAATCGGAAATCTACAATTTAGACGGAGTATTGTTGGGTTTTAGCTAACAATAATAAATTGAAGATTTCCATGTCAACATTCAAGTCAACATGAAGATGAAGAATTGAAGCTTTAAGTCAACAAGGGTCAACAATATTGATCGATGTCGAAGGGTCAATCAAAAATATAAGTAAAATTACTCGAACCGAGTTCCTAATTAGTTAGGGAAGTCGGGTGTTGAACCACGAAGAGTCTGTGGTAAGTGTTTCTCTAATAACACGATGTTTAAAGAAAATTACACTAAAAATAAATCTTGGTTTAGGAATTTATTGAGAATTTAATGACCACGAAAACAAATATTGGAGAAAGATGACCTCTCCGGGATTCAAGTTAATTGACAACTCAGATTTATGCTAATTGTCCAATTGAAGTCACATAGACATGACTTGTGATTAGTATGATTATGTATTATGACTTGGAAACTCATTAATGACTCTGTTGACAGCCGATTACTAGACCGATACTGTTGATGCGGTGGTTAATTACGTGTTTCGCAAATTACCGGTTTCTTGAGAGATTAAAAACAATTAACTATGAACGAACAACAATGACCACCGATAGCTGAACCAATGCGGTTGATGATGCTTTAGATAAAGCAATTGAATTTAATTCTATAAAACCAAACCGTTCACACAATCACAATCACAACTGAATTAAGAATCAAAGATCCAAATCAAATAACCTAATGATTACAAATTCAATTCAATGTTTAGGACAAATAAAATAAACCATAATCATTTAACTAACCATCCACCCGGAGAAATCACGAGTGGTTTAGCCGTGCATAGCAACGAAGAAAACGCAATCCATTGATGAAGAGCTCATGGTTGTGATGTTGATTTTTCAAATGGTTGATGGAATCCCCCTTGAATGCTTGGAATCGCCCTCTTGAATGCCCCAAAATCCTTTTTTTCCAGCCCCCTTTCGAAACCCTAAGCCCCCCTTCTATATCCAGCAAAAATCCCAAAAAAAACGAACCCGACAGCTTCTCAGCGCAAGCTGCGCCCATTCCAGCGCAAGCTGCGCCCAAGTTCAGCGCAAAAAAGAAACTTTTCAGCGCAAGTTGCGCCCAAACCAGTACCATGTGCGCCGAATCTTGACTGGCTTTCCCAATTCGCTATTTCATCGATCCTAGTTGCTTCCATACACTTCCAAGCTCTCATTAATAATCCAATTTACCTCTTTTATGTTCCACACACCTGTAATACATAAACTAACCAAATAAACATGTTCTATATACTTACGTATGCTAAAACACATAAATTAACCGTGTCAAACTTCATTTCAAAACACATCCATCTAATATTAATCTAGGGTTTATTTTGTAATTATTATAAATGCTAGATTAGTATAAATAGCAATACTTATCATCATTTGTAGATGAATGGTTCACCAAATGTGTGTAAATTAGTTTCATCACCAACAACATCATATCTGTAAGACCCTGTTCCCGGAACGCTTACAGCTGGTCGATCATAGCACATAAAACATATACTTACGTTTATCTTAAATAAACAACGCAGCAGAAACATTTAAAAATGACATTTCATTTCATTATAAAGGCTTTTGCAGAATAATACATCGTTAACCAGTTACGAAATACATTGTTGCATTACATCACAAAAGCGTTATATAAATGGATGCCATCCAAAAGAACTGAGTAGCCGCCCCGTGCCATCCTCAGCAATCATTACCTGCCAACTAGAAACACATGAAAGTCAGCGTTGCTGAATGAGCTCTATTTTTATAATAAAACATACTTTTCTTTTGTTAAAACCGTTCTTTACTTTCATACGATCATACATCATACGTACACATAGATAATATCATTATTATCTTCATCGTTCATACTTTCATTCTTTCATTCGTACATTCATTACTTTCGATGACATGTACATTACCCCGAACATTATGCACGAAGCGGGTAACTGAGCCTGAGGTCTTTCATAGACCCCGAACATTGGGCTCAGAGCTGGCTCCAGTACCTAGGGCAAGTACATTCATCACTTATATTTTCTCTTTCATTTCGGATCAATGCCGTGCATGAAGCTGGTTAGTGGGCCTGAGGTCTTTCATAGACCTCGAACATTATGCACGAAGCTGACTCCAACACCTAGGGCAAGCGACAAGGATCCCATACATATGGTCAATCACAAAGATAGGACCCCAGTGTGCATCCTTCGGGGTAGCTAACCCACACACCGTTAAGCTAACACCTTCATTGGGTGTGCACTTCCATACATTTGCTTGCAAGCCTTTCTTACATTTATTTGTTCATTAATGCATGCATTCTTCATTTCATTCCTTTTTTCATTATCTTCCACTTTACGTTACATAATACTTTTATCTCATTCATTAACGTTCAACGTAAAGTCACGGGAAAGATAAACATACATCATAATAAGGAACATCAACATACACAGTCATCATCATACAGGGCAACATCATACATACATAACATACATCATGCATAAACATGCAACATCATCATCATGCCAAACGCGACCACTAAGGTCTCAACAGTCATCTTATATGAACTTACGGGAACTTCCATGTCAGAACTTACATCTGCACTTTCCCCAGAAAGTCAGTAATTAAACTACGCTTTTCCTTGGGTACACAACCCTAATTGGGCGTTTGGGCACCCTTCAGTCGCATGGCCTCCAGCCGACTGAACATCATGCGAATAGACCAATATGGATGAACACCTATGCGGATGAACACCCTATCATGCGAATGGACCTTATGCGGATGAACACCTATGCGGATGAAACAAATGCGGATGAGCACTTATGCGAATGGGATCTCAGTCGCATGACTCCCCATGCGATTGGCTCTCAGTCGCAAGACTAGTAGGCGTATGGGCCTCAATCATGCATCTCACATGCGATTGACCTTCAATCGCACGACTGGCATACGTGTAGCTTCAGTCGCACGACTGGCATGCCATTCGGCCGCATAGCCCTAACTGTGCAGAATGCAGCTCACCCCCGAACCTAATATGCCATTTTCGACCTCCAAGCTCATCCAAACCCATTCTAACCAAATCAACCATCCTAAACTTTAGTAATGCATACCACAACACCATTCAAGCACACATAGCTCAAAAGCAAGACCCAAACGAATCATACACATACACACATAAACAAACGGGTCAAACACACACACACACACACACACACTCCAAACACGATATTTAGATGTGTTCCAGCCCCAAAATCATTCAAAAACGTGTAAAAGAGGGGTCCTAGAACTCACACAAACGACCACAATGAGAAGAGCTTCGATTAGACTCGCTACATGACGATTTTGCACGCTTGAATCAACTGAACCAACCTTTCTCTTTTTTTCTCCCTTTTTCTCTCTTTAGCTGATTTTGTGGGTGTGGGGAGAGGGTAAGGGCTGCCCTCTCCCTTTAAATACCCCCACTCACCCAACTTTCTTTCGTTGGCGAGTTTGATCCCCCGACTTTGGACTTTATTTCTTTTTCTTCTTTCGTCGGCTTCAAAGAAAATATACGGGTGTTACAAGTCCACCCCCCTTAAATAGGTTTCGTCCCCGAAACCTGTTATTCCTCGAACAAACGTGGGTAATGCTGCCTCATCTCTTCTTCAGTTTCCCACGTTGACTTGGATCCTTTCCTGTGCTTCCACTGTACACGCACCAGAGGAATCGCTTTATTCTGTAGCCTCTTCTCTTTTCGATCGATGATTGCCACTGGTTGCTCCACATAATTGAGCTATTCGTCTACTTTGATATCCTCTAGTGGAACAATCATATCTTCATCTGCCAAGCACTTTCTCAGATGAGATACACGGAATGTCGGGTGAATTCCACTTAACTCATCCAGTAACTCCAGTCTATAGGCCACCTCTCCTACTCGAGCGATGATTCGGAAAGGCCTTATATACCTTGGGCTCAACTTGCCCCGCTTTCTAAATCGGATAATACCCTTCCAAGGTGAGACCTTCAACATAACCCAGTCACCCACCTTGAACTCAATTGGTCTGCGTCGTTTATAAGCATACGACTTCTGTCTATCTTTGGCTGCCTTCATGAAGGCTTTGATCTTTTCAAGCTTCTCAGTCGTAGCCTCGATCACCTCGACGCTCCCTAGTTCTTTTTGACCAATATCACCCCAACAAACGGGTGTTCTGCATATCCTACCGTATAGCATCTCATAAGGTGGCATACCAATGCTGGCATGATAACTGTTGTTGTAAGAGAATTCGGCTAACGGTAGGTGGTCATCCCAACTTCCCCCAAAATCAATCACACATGCCCGAAGCATGTCTTCTAATGTCTGAATGGTCCTCTCAGACTGACCATCAGTCTGGGGATGATAAGCCGTGCTAATATGTAACCTCGTCCCCATAGCGTCGTG
>BJCM01185160.1:0-26159 GCA_018326385.1 Flaveria bidentis
AAACAATTCAAAAAGAAACACAAACAATTGTAATCAAATCAAGCAATATCAACAAAATTCACAGTTTATTGATATAGCAAAGACAATTACAAGAGTAAGAAAGCAGTAAACAACAAAAAAAAACTCACCCTCTCTTAATTCTACTCTAGTCTAAGCTATTTATACTAGAAACTAAGGAACTAACAATTAACAAAACTAGTCCCTATACTAGTACAAAATATAAAATAGACAATAAAAGACTAAATGTTAATCTTCTAAGGGTTCTAACAAACTCCTTCTTCAAAGCCTTAGCCTTTATGGCCTTCAATGATGTGTTTCCGTCATACCTTTTCTCCAATGCATCCCATAGTTTCTTTGCTTGTGTATATTCTGAGAATTGATGGAAAATGTCCTTCGGAATAGTATGTGTAAGCAAAGCATAGACTTTCTTTTCAGTATTGTATTTGACTTTCTGTCCATCAGTCATGCCACCAAGAGTGAGTTTGACACGATCAACTCCGACTGGCATGTTGTACCCCGTCTCTATAGATTCCCACACATTGGGATCTACTCCATTTAAGTAGATCTCGAAACATTGCTTCTATTGTGGGTATTCGTCTAACGTGATAAGCTTTGGGGGTTTATTATGATTCCCCACTTCATTCTCCAATAGTAGTAAGTTCTGTATACGTGAGTCTCTCCCTGCTGTGAATGCTAAGTATTGGTCCTCCATTGCTATAAACATTAAATTTTAAACCAAACGGTTTTATTAGTGCGAATGAAGGTGTGCGATTGGGCTATTCGGGCGATTGAACTATGCAGATGGTTCAATCGTGCGACTGAACTAATGCGGATGGCTCAGTCGGGCGAATGAACAAGTGTGGTTGAACAATGTGGATAGACTACTCAGTCGTACGAATGGAGGTACGAATGAGTCCAATCGTGCATATGAGGGATGCGAATGTGTTCAGTTGTGCGATTGAGTTAACCGTGCGACTGAAGCTGTTGGATTTTGAAAATTCCTAGGTTTAACGTGTTTTGGCCTCAAAAACTCGAATTTTCACTAACCCTAATTGCCGTATGCCGGAAAAACTGAACTTTATAACCATGAGACGTCTAAGACACCGTATGACACAAAAAGATTACTTTTTTAGTGAAAAACACAATTTTTATATAAAAAACAATTGAATCACACGTAATCAAGAGCCAAAGCTCTGATACCACTTGTTAGGATCGTGTATTGAACGAAATACTAACTGATTAACGTGTATACCGAATCAAATAGTGCAGAATCCTATTTGTTTGGTGATCCAGTCAGTGAGAACGCACGTAGAAACAATTGTGTATTGAATCTAAACATTAAGAATCGGTTAGGAATCGATCTACTACGATCTATGAACTTGGAACAGGTTCTTAGAGGTCTCTGGACGGCTAGGGTACGTCTGGAGTCGAAGTGTATTCAATGCTTACGTTTTTCCACGAATTACGTGGTATTTATAGGTTAGGGTTGCTCATTCGGGCGACTGAATCATTAGCATGATTCAGTCGTGCGATTGAGCCATGCAGTTGATCCATTCGCATGACTGAGTGTTCAGTCGTGCGACTAAGTCAATCTAATGTTATAGTCATACGACTGATCCAGTCTCCTGGTTCAGTCATGCGACTGAGTCACTCACATGTAGTTGTTCATGCGTATGGTCCATTAGCATGGGCCATTCGCATGATAACTTCATATTACTAAGTTTGAATGTATTCATTATCATTACATTATTTATATTAGTTCAAACAACCACAAACCTATATAATCAATTCAATATGCGTTAAACAACTCATTAATGAAATATTAAACACTATAAACACAACCAAACATTTACATTTCATTAAGTACCTAACTATTACATAATTGTAAGACAATAAAGACATGTTACATAAAGATCAGAATCAAGGTACACATGTATCAACAATAGATGTCAAATGGTTGATTGTATTTTATTTGGACATAAACCCTAAATTCTAGGTTTATGTTGGCTAAAATATTAGGGTTAAATGGGGATTTATTTTGATTCTTGGATATTGTATATGTTGTTTCATATTGGTGCATAACCTATCCTTGACCTTGTGTTACTTTGGATTTGGATGAATGTTTATTTTGGTTGATTTCATTCATTAAGGGTTGTAATTTTATTCTTTTGTGCTTGTATTTGGATGTAATTTATTTATTCATTCAATGGTGATGTAATAGATGATTAGGTGTATTTTCTTTTATTAGAAAATTTGTATTAGGATATAAATTTTGCAAAAGAAGATGCACAATTTGGAAGCACAAAAGGGAAGGCACAAAGAAAACGACTTGAAGCACTTGGATGTAATTTCAAGTGGGGGTCTTTGGAGATCCTATCTTGTGTGTTGTGATTAACCCTTAGGAAAGACCAAATGACAACACTTGTGATGGCAAACAAGTGTGGTCAACTTAGTGGCTATGGTTATGCGCTTGTGATTATTTGATTATGCATGTTTAGTTGTTTGTTATATGATGGTTGTTTGATATTTGGATGTCCATAACAAATTAATTAACAAACAAAACAAGCTGAAAATTTATGGTTCCTAATCATTAAGTGACTAATAAAAGTTATTAAAAGGATTAATGATTTTAATAAAAGGGGTTTTTACTAAAAGGAGAAGCATAGGGTACCATGTATTTGAAAGCATGCAAATACAAGGTACATAGAGTTTTCAAAACTATAATTAATGAAAATTCAAATCCCTTCGGAAACAAGTTTAACACCATCATTTTACATTACACTCTAATCACTTGATAACTATTTGTGGGATAAAGGTCATCTAACCACTTTTAGGGAACTTGTGTGTTTGAGGTGGGCTTAACATATTTGTGGGATAAAGTTCACCTAACCACTTGTATGTGTATACTCACACTTGTGTGTAAGTAGGACGACTTGAATTGGAAACCATGTGCATAGGGTTACCGAAGCATGGCGTACAATGGTATTGATGGGATTTTACCTGCCAACTAAACATAAGATATTTAACCGATCCCATAAGATAAGAAGTTGCAAATGGTTGCAATTGTCAAATGGTGACTACCTTGTTAGTTTAAATAATGGGATAAAGGTCACCTAACCATCACTTAAATGCAATATTGGATTCTAGATTTTAATTATTAATTGTCTATGAGACATGGAAAGGGTACTAATGATTAAAATGTAATTTTTAAGAAATACTAATATGAACTTTGTAAATTTTGTAGAATTGGCCGCAAACAACAATGCTACCACCTCGACTGTCCATACCCTATCACTGATAACTATCTTAGAGAGGGATCGACTTAACCATAACAACTTTATGGACTGGTTTCGAAACTTGAGAATTGTTTTCAAGCAAGAGAAAAAGGCCTATGTCCTTGACGATCCCATTCCTGACCAACCCGATCCCGAGGATGTTGAGGCCTATAATGATTGGCTTCAGTATATTGAGGATTCCATGTAGGTTTCCTGCCTCATGTTGGGAACTATGATTCTGGAACTCCAAAAGGACTTGGAGCATCATGGGGGATCACCCAGTTGAAGGAAATGTTCCTTTAACAAGCTAGGGTAGAGCACTTCGAAATGGTTCGAGCGCTTCATGCGTTTCGCATGGAAGAAACCCAATAGGTATCATCTTATGTTCAAAAGAAATAAGCACTTCAAGAATGAAGACACAAGTCTCTACATGGGCAACATAGCAAAAGTTGATATTGAAGCCCAAGGAGACTATATTTTGAAACTTTCAAAATTGGAAGTTGTTCTTAAGAACATTTTGTATGCTCCTAGTTTGACTAGGAACGTAATTTATGTTTCCCTTCTAAAACAATGTGGTTATGAATTAAAGTTTGTTAACAATGGTATTCATGTTTGTATGGATGATGTATTTTATTTCAAGGTTGTGCCTTTTAATGGTATCTATGAATTGGTTCATGATGATTCATCCTATAATAAAATGGGTTTAAGTGATTCTTATATTTGGCATTGTCGTCTTACTCACATAAACAAGAATCGGATTCAAACACTTCAAAAGAATGGTCTTTTGAAAACAAATGAAAATGGTTCATTTGATAAGTGTGAATCTTGTTTACAAGGTAAGATGGCCAAGTCTCCCTTTAGTGGTACTAAAGAAAGGGCAAAAAACTTATTGGGAATCATACATTTGGATGTATGTGGTCCTTTTAAGACAATGACTTGAAATGGTGAAAGATGCTTCATTACCTTTACCAACGATTTCAATCGCTATGGTTATGTGTACTTGATGACACATAAATATGAAGCTTTTGAGATGTTCAAAATATTCAAGAATGAAGTAGAAAATCAACTCAATAAAACTATCAAAGTTCTTCGTTAAGATAGAGGAGGTCAATACCTCAGTGAGGCTTTTCAGGATCATCTAAGAAGTTGTGGGATCGTCTCACAACTTACTCCACTCGGAACACCATAACATAATGGTGTGTATGAAAGCAGAAACCGAACCCTATTGGATATGGTTAGATCTATGATGGCTATAAGCTCACTACCTCTATCATTTTGGGGTTTCACATTGTTCTCTGCGACCTGTATTCTGAATATGGTCCTGACCAAGAAAGTGGATTCGACAACTTTTGAAATATGGCATGGAAGAGTTCCATCGCTATCATATCTAAATGTATCGGTTGTAAAGCTTATGTTATGCTAAACACCCAAAACAAGTTGGAAAGTCGATCCACTAAGTGTATATTTGTTGAATATCCCAAAGAATGTATAGGATACTACTTCTTTGATCCAACAAAGCAAAAAGTATTTATTGCTCGAAAGGCAAAGTTCTTGGAACCTAAGTTCCTTATGGAAGGAATAACGTATAGAACAGTGGAATTTGATGAGGATCAAGATCTGCAAGCCGATACACGTTTGGTTTACACTAGCAATCAGTAGGAAGTTGTTAATCATGATCAAGAGGTTGTTCAATACACACAAAGCGTTCACAGATCTGGTAGAGTTAGCATTCCACCTGAGAGATATGGATTTTTCATGAATGGGTGCTATATGATTGACTCCGTTTAGCCAACTACATACCATGGTGCAATGTCCAATTCAGATTGTGACAAATGGCTGGAAGCCATGAACGTAGAGATGCAATCCATGTATGACAACCAAGTTTGGGAATTGGTTGACCCTCCACTTAACTCCAAACCGGTTGGATGCAAGTGGGTTTTCAAGAAGAAAACAGATATGCATGGAAACCTGGATACTTAATAAGCAAGACTTGTAGCAAAATGTTTAACTCAAACTCAAGGGGTTGATTATGATGAAACCTTCTCGCCTGTGGCAATGCTAAAGTCAATTAGGATATTATTTGCCATAACTGCATATTATGACTATGAGATTTGGCAAATGGATGTCAAAACCGCTTTTCTTAATGGACATCTCAAAGAGACTGTCCATATGGTTTAGCCTGATGGTTTTGTAAATCCACGAAATCCTAATAAAGTATGCAAGTTAAAGAGATCAATCTATGGATTGAAACAAGCATCAAGAAGTTGGAATCAACATTTTGATGAAGAGATCGAGAAAATTGGTTTCATCAAGAATGCTGACGTGGCTTGTGTATATAATAAGGCTAGTGGGAACATAATTACATTCTTAGTATTGTATGTTGATGACATACTACTTTTTGGAAATGATATTCCAACCATGGAAGGTGTTAAAATTGGCTTGGAAGTTGTTTTTCCATAAAAGATCTCAGTGAAGCCGCCTATATTTTGGTAATAAAGATCTATAGGGATAGATTGAGGCGGTTGATAGGTCTAAACCAAAGTGCATATATTGATAAAATCTTGAAAAGGTTCAAGATGGAAAACTCTAAGAAATGTATAGTACCTATTCAAAGAGGGACAATATTGAGTACATCCCAATGTACAAGCTCAAAGGATGAGCAAGATCGAATGAAGGACATCCCATATGCATCTGCTATAGGATCCATCATGTATTCGATGATATGCACTAGACCGGACATGTCATGCGCGTTAATCATGACAAGCAAATATCTATAGAATACAAGTAATAGCCATTGGATGGCTATTAAAAGTATATTGAAATACCTTACGAGGACTAAGGATATGTTTCTAATATACGGGTATGGTGAAGACGAACTCGTTGTAAAGGGTTACACGGATGCGAGTTTCCAAACTGATCGAGATGATTCTCGATCACAATCGGGGTATGTCTTCATTATGAATAATGGAGCAGTTTCCCGTGGTAGCATTGTCCACTACAAAATCCAAATACATAGCCGCCTCATTAGCAGCTGAGGAAGCTGCATGGATAAAGAAATTTATCGCGATTGGGGTGGTCTCTACCATTCAAGACCCCCGAGAAATCTTTTGTGATAACGAGGGTGTGATTGCTCAAATCAAGGAACCCCGTGCACATAAAAAAACTAGACACATTGAGCGAAGATTCAACTACATACGGGATGAAGTTGAAAAGGGAAAGATATATATTCGTAAAGTTCACACTGATCAAAATATTGCGGATCCACTCACGATGCTCCTTGTAAGGGCAAAGCATGAAAGTCATACTTGTGCCTTAGGACTTCGATATTGTAGTGATTGGAATTGATCTGTTTAGTATTTAAAAGTTTGGAACAATGTGATATTTAACTCCTCATATTTGTGATATTCTGAGTTATGTTCCTTTTAGCATGTATACATCCATGAATATGTTTATTATTCTAAATATCTATAGTCGGTCATGTTTGTGGGAACAAATATGAACCTAAGACTATTATAAACATGGATTGGTGGATATTTATAAGGCATGAATATAGAGCAAATGGTTGCTTCCAATGTTCATAGATATTTATGGGATACGTATATTGGACTGACCCGCGTCTCAAATTTTACTACATGGAATCTTCTAGATTGATCATAAGTGAATTTGAGTAAAGGTGAATATCATTGGGTATCCTCCGACCTGAGATACATATTGGGTTTTGATATTCCCCAATGTGTTATACCTTGAGCTAGTTCTTCACTGCTCTGAAATAATGGACAGTACATAAGGCTATATTCAGGTGTGACATGAGGTGATTGTGAGAAACATATGTAGTCAAGATGGAATTTGTTCCTCTTAGTCATTGAGAGCAAGATGTCTAAGGCCTGATTAAGTTAAATCAACAAGGAATGATCATTTTGTGTCCATGGATTTAACATGACATCTGTAACAAAAGGATAAATAATTGATTCACCTAAATCATTTCAAATTGGATACTTAAGGGGATGATGTCATTTGAATGGCTTTTAGTCATGCTTATTAAGGGTAGTAAACCTTTGTTAGGCAGTATTTACTGCTTGCATCAATCTTCTATGAATCTTGTGTAAGTGGGAGATTGTTGGATTCTTTATGCCCAAGACACATAGAACATTGATGTGGTTAGTATGTTATGATCCAAGTCCGGTCATACCCAATAACAAGCTTAGCAAATACCAATTGATATTTAATTGATGATATGATCATGCAATTAAATAATTACACCAAATTAGAAAAGTGGGTTTTCTAAATAACATCAAATAATAATAGAGTTGGAACCACTTATAAGGATATTTTGTTTATAAGTATTATTTGTAATGTTATTTAAGTTGGTTAAATAACATCAAATAATAATAGAGTGTTTGAGTTATATATTAAAGATTAATTATACAACAGATTTAGTGACTAGTTACATAAAATGGATGAAAATGATTTTGGGGGGAAACCCCATTTGAACACTATATTTCGGCCGCCCCTTTAGATGGGGTTTGTGCCTTTTGTTTCTTGGAACAAGAACTCTTTACTAGTCACACACTCCATCTTCTTCTCTCTCACACATTCAAAAGACCTCAAGAAGAACAAAAACTCTCTCAACTCTAGAGAAATTCACGGCTGGAAAAAGGTGTTTTCAGCAACTTCTTGGTCATTTGGTGTAGAAATCCTAGGAAAAAGGGTCTTTGCTTGATGCTTGTGGGTATGGAAGCTTGAGGAAACCTCTCCTTGGTGTTTTGGTCGTTCAAGAACCTCATTCTCTTCATCATTTTCATGTTCTTCAGCAGCTCAACAAAGGTAGTTTTATGGGTGTTTCTTTTGGAGGTTATCTCTTCTTGATAGCTAGTTGATTCACATATATTTGATCCTATGTTCATGGGTTTGTCGTTGCTAAGTAATATGCCTTAATTTTCAGTTTACAAACCATAATATTAAGGGTTTTTTTCGTTGTGTTTTTCTTGTTTAAATGGTTAAACAACTTTGATAATGGTCCAACAAACCCAACATTAATGTCACCAATTCTCCGATGCGACGAGACTGAATCCTCTCTGTTGCCTTTGACAAGAAGCATTCGACAGTGGACTCCATTGTGGAGGCTTTTGATAGATCCAAGACATACAAATCGTTATATCTTGAAGCTAACATTAGAAATTTATCCTCCTCGATAACGTAATCCTTCTTCTACATGTAGCACTTCTTGTAGTCAAACACAACTTTGAATCCATTATCACAGATCTGAGAGACAGAAAGCAAGTTATTTTGTAGTTGTTGAACATAGTTGACCTTGTCAAACTTCACTTTCTCGTTTCCCACTTCGCCTTGAGTGGTGATGTACCCTGCTTTGTTCCCAGCGAATGATACGTGTCCCCCTTTAATTTGTTGACGTTGAAAAGGAGAGACGAAATCCTAGTCATGTGCTTGGACGCCCCACTATCAATAATCCAGGTATTAGTGATAGCACTGTAGAGGACACCCTTCACATAGAAAGGATTTTATTAGTTCAGGTTTGGGACCCAAGCCTTAACTGGCTTTGGTGTCCCAGAGGAATCACACATCATGAATTCAACCCACTGTCCTCTAGAGGATGAGGGCATATCTTTCTTCGTCTTTTCCTCACTATCAGACACGATATTTGATTTTTCTTTCCATAAACCAGTTTTGTGTAAGGCCTCTTTGTGGTAAACTAATGACTGGCTTATGGATTGAACTTTAGGTTCACTAATACTCTTAGGTGTAGTATTAGATCTAATTTTAAAAATCTTGGTTTTTCAACAAAAAGGTGAATTTTCTTTTTGGGTGTCTGATAATAAGGACAATTAGGAGAGACATGTCCTAGTTTTCCACAACTGTAGCATGATCTCCCTTTTACATATTGAGGAAAATTTTGATGTGGGGTTGGGTTTGGTAGGTGTTTGAAATGTGTCTGGTAGGGTTGTTTCATTTCTCTTTTAGATGTTTCACCTTTTTTAACAAAATTAATTGTTTTAACATTTTGAACATCTTTCACTTTCATTTTATATGGGCTTTGATGATTAACACGTTTATGGTTAATTGGATTAGTCATTTTGGGTTCTAAAATAGACCATTGTGAACCTGACCCTAAATTAACCTTTTCAATTCTATCATCCAAATTCTCAACTTGTGTTTTTCCTTTTGATTTCAAAGTAGAATCCTTCTGTTTAGTGATCGAGTTCACAGGTTTACCTGTAGAATTGGGATCACTAATTAGAGGAGTAGACACCATATGATCCTTTACTGGGTTATTATTAATTGGTCTACATTTAGTGTTCAGAAGGATTTCATGTCGTGGTGGTACTACATTATAACCCAGACCTTCCCCATTATTTCTTTGTTCACTAAGTTTTGAACTATGTGAGAAGAACTAGCCAAACTGTGCAGTTTTTGTTTTAATGATTCAACCACATCTTCCAATACTGCTTTTTCCTTTTTAGTTTCCTCCAAAGAAATTAAATAAAACTTGATGTTATTTGATTGATTTAAGGCAACAACCTCAATTTCCCTTAGTTATTTCCCAAAAAGTTCTATCTTTTCTTTGAAGCTGCACTCATTTTATTTTAAAACATGATTAGCTTTAGTGCGGAGTTGTAAATCATTTACTAGATTATCATTATCTCTTCTAATAACCTAGAAAATTTCAAATCAATGCTTTCTCAAAATTTATCACATTCAGTTAATGCATGTTTTTCAAATAATTCGTCTTTAGAACATACCTGTGTAGAACTAGACGAATCAACCATCAACGTTGTGTCATACTCTTCAATGACCCAAGATTCTGAATTTGTAGCTCTAAATTCGTCATCAAGCAGATGATAAAAAACATCCATAGCTTCTTCCATACCTAAAAGTTGTTCGGCTATGATGTCTCCTTCACTTGTAGATCCATCATCCAATGCATCAACGAAAGAGATGTTTAGATCACCCTCAGACACAAATCAAAAAGACCAGTCTTGACCTTCATCAACTTTAGCAGTCAAAGCCTTTGTCTCTTTACTTGAAGATGAAGTTCCAATCTTATCCTTGTCTTGATGGTTGAAAGTAGGAAACGGATTTCCATTTCCCTTTTTCTTTGGCTTTACACACTCACGTTTAAAGTGCCCCTTTCACCACAGTTGAGGCACATGACTTTGGTTTTGTCAAATCCAAAAGTCGTATCTTTGGTGGCAACTAGATTTTGTCTCTTCTTCTTCACAAACTTCTTCACTCTTCTAATAGCACTAGCCACAGCCCATATTATATCCATTCTTTCTAGCTTAGTTTCATCAACTTGCTTGTAGTCCTCATCAGCAAGATGACAATTTCCAATCTTACTAGAAAAAACCATCATAAGATTGTACAACAACTGCTAGAAGGTGCATGTGCTCTTTAGCAACTTCCACTATGAAATTTCCGAGAATCTTGGTCTTCATCTTTGTAGTATTTGCCTCAGTTCCTATGTATTTGGTTCTAGATGACCCTGACGATTTGGTTCCTGATGCACTGCTTTGAGAAGAGGTAGAAGAGGTAGACACAAACGCCCATTGTGTTAGGTTAGGACCGTATATGTACGGAGTACTAACTGATTCTGCATTTAAACCGGATCAAATAGTGCAGAATCCTATTTGATTAGCTATCCAATCAGTGAGAATGATAACTCGATCGATATAAGGTTGATCTAAATGTTAAGAAGGAGTAGGAATCGATCAAGAATGAACTATGAACTGTAACGAGTACTAACTGATTCTGAGTTTAACCCGGATCAAATAGTGCAAAATCCTATTTTATTGGCGATCCAATCAGTGGGGACGATAACCCGATCCATATAAGATTGATCTTAATGTTAAGAACGAGTAGGAATTGATCCGGAATGAACTATGAACTTGGACAGGCTGTTTGGTACGCTCTGGACGGCTTGGGTTTATGTCTATGCGAAGTATCTATCTATAGTATGCCTCCATCCACCGATTATTGAACTCTATGTCGTTGTCTGATCGAATCTGCCTTACTTTCTACTTGTAGAGTGATTCCAATGTAGTTACTAGATGTTTGAATGATTCAAAAGTTTTTGATTTGGCTTTCAGAAACATTACCCAAGAGAATCTTGAGTAATCATCCCTTACTACAAAGCAATACAGATCTCTAGCAATGCTCTTTGTGCTGATAGGGCCAAACTGATCCATGTGTAGAAGCTCGAGAGGCATATCGATAGAATTCACTTTCTTTGCCTTGTGAGACTTCTTGGTATGTTTCCCTTTCTTACATGCTATATAGAAATTAGAAGCTAGAAATTTTTGATAGTTACTCCATTCACTAAATCATTTTGAACTAAATGATGCATCTTCCTAGGATTAATATGTCCCATTCTCCTATGCCATGAGATTGAATCTCTCTCAATTGCCTTCGACAAGAAGCATTGAACAGTGTGATCGGTTGTGGATGCTTTTGATAGATCCAAGACATACAAGTCGTTATATCTTGAAGTTGACATAAGAACTTTATCCTCCTCAATTACATAATCCTTCTTCAACATGTAGTACTTCTTGTTGTCAAATACAACTTTAAATCCTTTATCATAGATCTGGGAGACTGAAAGTAAGTTGTTCTGTAGTTGTTGAACGTAGTTGACCTTATCAAACTTCACTTTCTCGTTTCCCACATCACCTCGTGCGGTGATGTATCCTCCTTCGTTTCCAGCAAATGAAACATGTCCCCCTTTAATTTGTTTGACATTGAACAGGAGGGACGAATTCCCTGTCATGTGCCTGGACGCCCCACTATCAATAATCCAGGTATTAGTGATAGCGCTATAGCAGACACCCTGTGATGAATCAGTTGTATCAGCCATCAAAGCAGAGTTAGACCCTTTGGTGGCTGGAGATAATGAAATCGTTGCTCTAAGCTCTTCCTCAACCAAGTGATTTATCACGTTCACAGCTTCTTCGGTATCTAACATCGCTTGCTTAGCTGTAATCTCACCTTCACTAGTAGATCCATCATCTACTGCTTCAACAAAGGCAATATTTGATTCTCCTAGAGAAACAAAGCGGAAGGACCAGTCCTACCCTTCAACACCTTGAACCGTCAGAGCCTTTGTCTCTTTGCTTGAAGAAGCAGTTCCAATCACGTCTTTGTCTTAACGGTTGAATGTGGGAAATGGGTTTCCATTTCCGTTTTACTTGGGCTTTACACATTCACGTTTAAAGTGCCTTTTTTCACCACAATTGAAGCAGGTGACTTTGGTTTTATCAAAACCAAAATTCGTATCTTTAGTGGCTACTAGATTCTGCCTCGTCTTCTTGACAAACTTCTTAGCTCTTCTGACTGCACTTGCTAGAGCCCACATGATGTCCATTCTTTCTAGCTCATTCTCGTCAACTTGCTCGTAATCTTCATTAGCAAGTTGACAATTTCCAATCTTCCCGGCAACTACCGCTGCTGCTAGAAGATCCATATGCTACTTAGCTACTTCCACTGTGATATTACCGAGATTCTCAGTCTTCAACTTTGTAGTATTTGCCTCAGGAACAATGTATTAGGTTCTAGATGACCCTAAAGTTTCGGTTCCTAAAGTAGTGGTTTGGGAAAGAGTCGAGGATCTAGTCACGAATGTTGTTTGTAATGGTGCTCCTGAAACAGCTGGAGTTGGAACTGAGTTGTAAAGTGAAGGATTCTAAACGTAGGATCCTTTCTTTGACTGGTACTTCATTTGCAGTTCCTCCTCTCTAACTTCAAGATGAAGTCATTTATGTCCAACGTTGCAAGAATTCCGTTCTATCTCAGATTAAACACAAATGAATACCATTTCTCTAGCAAACCATTAGCAAAGCTTGAAACTTTATCTTCCATTGATGTGGTCACGCCATGAGTGTGCAGCTCACTCATGAGATGATAGTATCTGTCAATAATATCATCTAAGCTCTCATTCCCTATTGAAGAGAAATTATCAAACTCCTTTTTGAGAGATTTAGCCTTCAGTGTCTTCAACATTGCGTTTCCATCGTACCTCTTCTCCAATGCTTCCCATAACTTTTTAGCCTGCTTGTTCTCAGAGAATTGATGAAAAATGTCCTTCGGTATTGACTGAGTCAACAAAGCATAAAATTTCTTCTAAGCATTGAGGAGAATCTTTTGAGCTTCACTCATTCCTCCCAAGGTTAACTTGACTTCATTTGCACTAACTGGTACCGTGTAACCAGCCTCAATTATTGTCCAAAGATTGGGATCAACTCCATTTACATAAATCTCAAACTGTTGTTTCCACTAAGGATGTTCATCTAACGTTAACAACTTTGGCGGTTTATTATGATTACCAATCTCATTCTCCAGAAGTAGTAGGTTCTGGATGCGTGAGTCCTTTCTGGTAGTAAACACAACAATTGATCTTCAATTTTTATAAACTTGGTACTTGAAGAACAGGACAGTTTCAATCATGCGAATGAACAATGAGTATGGATCACTCGTGCGAATGAACTATGAGTATGGATCACTCGTGCGAATGAAGAGTGCGAATGAATTCAATCGTGCGATTGGATTCAGTCATGCGTATGAACAAAACGAATATAGTCAAACGACTGGAGTTGTTTAGTCGTGCGAATGAGCAATGTGACTAGGTTCAGTCGTACGAATGAGTTCAATCGTACGAATGAGCTAGTCGTGCGACTGAAGGTTGTTGTGTTTGCAAAATCCAAGATTTTGAAACTTTGACACAAAATATGATTTTTCTAGGAACCCTAATCTGCCGTATAATGAAAAATCAAAATTTTAATGCGTGAAATCCTCGAAAACACCTTTTGAAGCAATGTGGTGACTCTTTTGATTAAAACGTAGGTTTTTGACACCAAACCTAATTGAATCAAATGCAAAATCAAGAGCCAAGGCTCTGATACCACTTGTTAGGTTAGGACCGTGTACGTACGAAGTACTAACTGATTCTGCGTTTAAACCGGATCAAATAGTGTGGAATCCTATTTGATTGGCTATCCAATTAGGGAGAATGATAACGCGATTGATATAAGGTTGATCTAAACATTAAGAACGAGTAGGAATTGATCAAGAACGAATTATGAACTTGGACAGGCTCTTTGGGATGCTCTGGACGGCTAAGGTTTATGTGTATGCGAAGTATCTCTCAAAGTGTTATACTTTTCCACGAATTAGGTGGTATTTATAGGTTAGTGGTTTCCATTCGTACGACTGAACCATTAGCATGGTTCACTCGTGCGACTAAATATGCGATAGATCCATACGCATGACTGAAGGTTCGGTCGTGCGACTATGTCAATCTTATGTCTCAATCATACGACTGATCCAGTCTCCTGGTTCAGTCGTGCGACTGGTCTATAAGCATGATGTATTCATGTGTATGGTGCATAAGTATGGGCCATTAGCATGAATACTCATCCGACTAGGTTGAACATATTACTCAATCATTATTGACTTAGAATTGTGTAGAACAACCTCAAACCTATATAAGAAGTCATACATATGAATTAAAGATAAATAATCATCATATCTCTTCAAATTACACATATGTAAGACAAGAAAGACTTTTACATTTAAGCACATAAACTAGGTACACATGTATCTACAGTTTGTAACAGTGCTCCTGAAACAACGTGAGTTGGAACTTAATTGTATAGTGAAGGATTCTGAACATAGGATCCTTTCTTTCTTTTGTATTTCATACGTATTTCTTTCTCCTTTTAACTTCAAGATGAAATCATTTATGTCAAATGTAGCAAGAATGTCATTTTGTCTCAGATTTGATACAAATGTATCCCATTTATTTGGCAGTCCATTGGAAAAGCTAGAGACTTTATCTTCCATGGATGTGGTCACTCCATGAGTATGGAGCTCACTCATCAGATGATAGAATCGGTCGATGATATCATCCAAGCTTTCATTTCCAATTGAAGAAAAATTGTCAAACTCCCTTTTAAGAACTTTAGGCTTCATTGTTTTCAGAGTTGCATTTCCTTCGTATCTCTTTTTCCAAAGCCTCCCATAACTTCTTAGCCTGCTTGTTTTCTGAGAACTGATGAAAGATGTCCTTAGGTATAGACTAAGTCAACAAGGCATATACCTTCTTTTCTGCATTAAACAAAATCTTCTGGGCTTCGCTCATTCCTCCCAAGGTCAACTTGACTCCATTATCACTGACTGGTATCGTGTAACCTATCTCAAATGGATTTCCAAATATTTGGGTCAACTCTATTTAAGTAGATTTCAAATTGATGTTTCCACTGTGGGTATTCATCCAAGGTTAACAGCTTTGGCAGTTTGTTATGGTTTCCAATCTCATTCTCAAGAAGTAAAAGGTTTTGGATGCATGAGTCCTTTCCAACAGTAAAAGTAGCAAATTGGTCTTCCATTGCGTTAAACTTGGTAAACTTGGAACAAGATAGTTTCACTCGTGCGAATGGGCTATGCGAATGGGTCACTCTTGCGAATGAAGGATGCAAATGAAGGATGCGAATGAATTCAATCATGTGATTGGATTCAGTCGTGCGTATGAACAAGGCAATTGGACTCAACCAACTGGAGTCTACAGTCATGCGAATGAGAGATGCGACTAAGTTCAGTCGCACGAATGGAGTATACGAATGAGTTCAATGGTACGAATGGACCAATTGTGCGATTGAAGGCTGATGTGTTTGTAAAATCGATTATTTTGACACTTTGACTATGAGTTTTCCAAGAACCCTAATTTTCCGTATGACGAAAAACCAAAACTTTAATGCATGCAGACGTAGAAAACACCTTTTTGAAAAAAAGTGGTGACTCTTTTGATTGAAAATGTGAGTTTTAAAACCAAAAACCAATTGAATCCACACAAAATCACGAGCCAAGGCTCTAATACCACTTGTTAGGACTGTGTACGAACGGAGTACTAACGAATTTTGCATGAAACCAGATCAAATTATGTGGAATCCTATTTGATTGGCGATCCAATCAGTGAGAACGATAACCCTATCGATCTAACGATGAAACAAACGTTAAGAATGAGTAGAAATCGATCAAGAACGAACTATGAAGTTGGATTGGGTGTTCTGGACGCTCTGAACGGCTCTGGTTTATGTATATTCTAAGTTTCTCTCAAAGTTGATGTTTTTCCACGAATTAAGTGGTATTTATAGGTTTGCAACTGACATTCGTACAACTGAACCATTGGCATGGTTCAGTTGTGCGACTTAGTCATGCGATTGAGTCATACGTACAACTGAAGGTTCAGTCGTGTGACTGAGTCAATCTTATGTCTCAATCATACGACTGATCCAGTCTCCTGGTTCAGCCGTGCGACTGGTTCATTAGTATGACCCAGTCAAGTGTATGGTCCATAAATATTGTCCATTAGTATGAATAACCACCTGACTAGGTTAAACACATTTCTCAATTATTATTGACTAAGAACTACGTACAACAACCTTAAACCTATATAAGATGTTCATATATATGAATTATATCAAATACAGTAATAATATTAAATATTCAAAGATAAGTAAACATCAAACGAATATTATATTTCATAGAATAATTACATTACACATGTGTAAGAAATGAAAGACTTTTACATTAAGAACGTAAACTACGAATATAATGTTTCAACACAAACAGTTGTATTTAAATCAAGCAAGTGTTACTAGTCAACAAGTCAACATGACAATTTCGAATCTCATGATATTTAGTGTTTCCTTAATAGAAATAATAATTGACTATAAATATGCATCCTAGGTTTCACTTCAAAAAAGAATTGACGGACAAGCCAATACACAATCAATTCCACGGCAAACAGCAAACATCACATCGATTCACATAATCAAACACAAAGCCTAGTAGCTATCACATCAATACATTTACAACATTAATATGATCAAAGCATATATTGTTTATTACATTCATTCTTTATTCATTTTTAATCATTAAATTGTTTTATTGGAACTTATATGCCCAAGAACATACAAGATTTATGTGGTTAGTACGTTATGATCCAAGTCGGGTAATACCCAATAACAAGCTAAACAAACACCATTAAATATTTATTTGTTGATGAGATCATACAAATAAATACTGACACTAATTAGAAAATAGGTTTACTAAAACTTTGCTTTTGTAAAAGAACTGTTGGGTTTCTTGGACCATTGTCAAAGTTGTTTAACCATTTAAACATGAAAAACATAGCGGAATAAAACCTTAATATTATGCTTTGTAATCTGAAAGTTAAGGCATATTATATAACATCAACAAACCCAAGAACATAGGATCAAATATATGTGTATGAACTAGCTATCAAGAAGGAATAACAACCAAAACAAGACCATGAAAACTACCTTTCAGGAGCTGCTCAAAACCGTGAGATTTGATGAAGATGGTGATGTTCTTGAACGACTAAAACACCAAGGAGAGGTGTCCTCAAGCTTCCATACCCACAAGCGTCAAGCAAAGACCTTTCTTGCTAGGATTTGTACACCAAAACCACCAAAGAAGCTGCTGAAAATCCACTTTTAGCTGTGTGTTTTCTTCAAAATGGAGAGAACGTTTGTTTTTTTGTGGTTCTTGCATATGTGAGAGAGAAAGAGAGGGTTTAGTGTGGACTAGTAATTGTGGTCTTCTCAAGACAACAAAGAGACAAACCCCATTAAGGGGGCGGCCGAAATAAGAGTTAAAATGGGGTTTCCCCCCAAAATAATACCCATGAACAAAATATCCCTATAAGTGTTCCATCTCATATGCAACTTATTTAGAAAACCCACTTTCTAAATTGGTGTAATTATTTAATTGCATGATCATATCATCAATTAAATATTAACTTGTGTTTCCTAAGATTGTTATTGGGTATGACCCGACTTGGATCATAACGTACTAACCACATCAATGTTCTATGTGTCTTGGGGATATTGAATCCAACAATCTCCCTCTTGCACAAGATCCATAGAAGAATGATGCAAGCAGTAAATACTGCCTAACAACAGTTTACTACCCTCAATACGCATGACTAAAAGCCATTCAATAACATCACCCCGTTCAAGTATCCAACTTGAAATGATTTAGGTGAATCAATCATTTATCCTTTTGTTACAGATGTCATGTTAAATCCAAGGACACAAAATGATCATTCCTTATTGATTTAACTTAATCAGGCCTTAGACATCATGCTCTCAATGAATAAGGGGAACAAATTTCATCTTGACTACATACGTTTCTCATAATCACCTCGTGTCACACCTGAACATAGCCTTATGTATTGTCCATTATTTCAAAGTAGGGAAGAACTAGCTCAAGGTATAACACATTGGTGAATATCAAAACCCAATATGTATCTCAGGTTGGAGGATACCAAATGATATTCGCCTTTTCTCAAATTTATTTATGATCAATCAAGAAGATTCCATGTAGTAAAATATTAGACACGGCTCAGTCCAATATTTGTATCCCACAAATATCTATGAACTTTGACAACAACCAATTGCTCTATATTCATGCCTTATGAATATCCACCAATCACTGTTCATAATAGTCTTACGTTCATATTTTTCACACAAACATGACCGACTACGGACATTTAGAATAATAAACATATTCATGGATGTATACATGCTAAAAGGAACATAACTCAGAATATCGCAAGTATATGAAAGAGTTAAATATTACATTGTTCCAAACTTTTAAATACTAAATAGATCAATTCCAATCACTAGAATATCGATGTCCTAAGGCACAAGTATGACTTTCATGTGTTGCCCTTTCAAGGAGCTTCGTGAGTAGATCCACAATGTTTTGATCGGTGTGAACTTTACGAATACATATCTTTCCTTTTACAACTTCATTCCTTATGTAGTTGAATCTCCGCTCAATGTGTATAGTCTTTGATGTGCACGGGGTTCCTTGATTTGAGAAATCACACCCTCTTTATCACAAAGATTTCTAGGGGGTCTTGAATGGTAGAGACCATCTCTAGATCGGCGATAAATTTCTTTGTCCATGCAGCTTCCTGAGCTGCTAATGACGAGCCTATGTATTCGGATTCTGTAGTGGACAATGCTACCACATCTTGTATTGAACTCTTTCAGGACACTGCTCCTCCATTCATAATGAAGACATACCCCGACTGTGATAAAGAATCATCTCGATCAGTTTGGAAACTCGCATCTGTGTAACCCTTTACAACGAGTTCCTCTTCATCAAATCCGTATATTAGAAACATATCCTTAGTCCTCCTAAGGTATTTCAATATACTTTTAACAGCCATCCAATGGCTATTACGTGGATTCTGTAGATATCTGCTTGTCATGCTTAACGCGCATGACATGTCCGGTCTAGTGCATATCATCTCATACATGATAGATCCTATAGAAGACGCATATGGGATGTCCTTCATTCGATCTTGCTCATCCTCTGAGCTTGGACATTGGGATGTACTCAATATTGTCCCTCTTTGAATAGGTACCATACATTTCTTAGAGTTTTCCATCTTGAACCTGTTCAAGATTTTATCAATATATACACTTTGGTTAAGACTTATCAACCGCCTCGATCTATCATAGGCTTCACCGAGATCTTTTATGGAAAAACAACTTCCAAGCCAGTTTTAACACCTTCCATGGTAGGAATATCATTTTCAAAAAGTAGTATGTCATCAACATACAGTACTAAGAATGTAATTATGCTCCCACTAGCCTTATTATATACACAATCCACGTCAGTGTTCTTGATGAAACCAATTTTCTTGATCTCTTCATCAAAATGTCGATTCCTACTTCTAGATGCTTGTTTCAATCCATAGATTGATCTCTTTAACTTGCATACTTTATTAGGATTTCGTGGATTGACAAAACCATCAAGCTGAACCATATGAACAGTCTCTTCGAGATGTCCATTAAGAAAAGTGGTTTTGACATCCATTTGCCAAATCTCATAGTCATAATATGCAGCTATGGCAAATAATATCCTAATTGACTTTAGCATTGCCACAGGCGAGAAGGTTTCATCATAAGCAACCCCTTGAGTTTGAGTGAAATCTTTTGCTACAAGTCTTGCTTTTAAGTATCCAAGTTTCCATGCATATCCATTTTCTTCTTGAAAACCCACTTGCATCCAACCAGTTTGGAGTTAAGTGGAGGGTCAACCAATTCCCAAACTTGGTTATCATACATGGATTGCATCTCTACGTTCATGGCTTCCAGACATTTGTCACAATCTAAATTGGTCATTGCATCATAGTATGTAGTTGGCTCATCGGAGTCAACCACATAGCATCCATTCACGAAAAATCTATATCTTTCAGGTGGAATGCTAACTCTACAAGATTTGTGAACGTTTTGTGTGTATTGATCAACTTCTTGATCATCATCAACAACCTCCGGTTGATTGCTAGTGTCAACCAAACAAGTATCAGCTTGTGGATCTTGATCCTTATCAAATTTCACTGTTCTATATGTCATTCCTTTCATAAGGAACTTATCTTCCAAGAACTCTGCCTTTCGAGCAATAAATACTTTTTGCTCTGTTGGGTGTTTAGCTTAACATAAGCTTCACAACCCCATACTTTTAAATATGATAGCGACAGAACTCTTCCATGCCATTTTTTCAAAAGGTGTCGAATCAACTTTCTTCACCGGGGTCATATTTAAAATACGAGTCGTGGAGAGCAATGCGAAACCCCAAAATGATAGAGGTAGTGAGCTTGTAGCCATCATAGATCGAACCATATCCAATAGGGTTCGGTTTCTCCTTTCAAACACACCATTATGTTGTGGTGTTCCAAGTGGAGTAAGTTGTGAGACAATCCCACAACTTCTTAGATGATCCTGAAAAGCCTCACTGAGGTATTCACCTCCTCTATCTGAACAAAGAACTTTGATAGTTTTATTGAGTTGATTTTCTACTTTATTCTTGAAGATTTTGAACATTTCAAAAGCTTCATATTTATTTGTCATCAAGTACACATAACCATAGCGACTTTAATTGCCGATAAAGGTAATGAAGTATCTTTCACCATTTCTTGTCATTGTCTTAAAAGAACCACATACATCTAAATGTATGATTCCCAATAAGTATTTTTCCCTCTCGTTAGTACCACTAAAGGGCGAATTGGTCATTTTACCTTGTAAACAAGATTCACACTTATCCAATGAACCATTTTCATTTGCTTTCAAAAGACCATTCTTTTGAAGTGTTTGAATCTGATTCTTGTTTATGTGACCAAGACGACAATGCCAAAGTTAAGAATCACTTAAACCCATTTTAAGTTTCTTGGTGCTTGTTTGGTATAATGAGTTATTATAAGATGAGTCATCATGAACCAATTCATATATACCATTAAAAGGCATAGCCATAAAATAAAATACATGATTCATACAAACATAAATACCACTGTTAACAAACTTTAATTCATAACCACATTATTTTAAAAGGGAAACAGAAATTATGTTCCCTGTCAAACTAGGAGCATACAAAAATTTTTTAAGAACAACTTCTAAACCATTTGAAAGTTTCAAAATATAGTCTCCTTGGGGTTCAACATCAACTTTTGCTCCATTGCCCATGTAGAGACTTGTGTCTCCCTTCTTGAAATGCTTATTTCTTTTGAACCTTTGCAAAAAATTGCAAATATGAGTTCCACATCCTGTATCCAATACCCATGTGTTTGAAGAAATAACATTTAAACCAATATGAATCATGAAACTTGTACATGAGGTTTGCCTAGCATCCCTCTTGTTTCTTAACTCTTTGAGATAGGTTGGACAATTCCTTTTCCAATGTCCTATCTCACCACACTCAAAGCATGGATCGTTCTATGTTACCTTAGGCTTCTTAAGCTTAGGTTTTGGAGGTTCTGCTTTAGCCTTCCCTTTCCCTTTTCCTTTGATGTACCCCTTTCATTTGGCAACATTTTCCTTGGGATCAGGGAATGGCCTTTTCTTATTGCCTCCCTCATTGATCGAGAGAACAAGTAGAACCTTTCTACCCATCCTTGCCTCGGCTGTTTTGAGCATTGCGTGAAGCTCACCAATGCTCTTGTCCCACCTGTTCATATTATAATTCATTATGAACGTCTCAAACCTTTTGGTTAGGCCATTAAGGATCAAATCCGTGGCCAGCTCCTTTGAGACGGGGCAATTAAGCCTCTCAAGGCGATCAACGTGGCTTTTCATTTTAAAAACATAAGATGATACCGATTGGGTTTCTTCCATGCGACACGCACGAAGCGCTCGAACAGTTTCGATGCGCTCTACCCTAGATTGTTGAAGGAACATTTCCTTCAATTGGGTAATCATGTCATATGCCCTATGATGCTCCAAGTCCTTTTGGAGTTCAAAAATCATAGTTCCCAACATGAGGCAGGAAACCTACATGGAATCCTCAGTATACTGAAGCCAATTGTTATAGGCCTCACCATCCTCGAGGTCGGGTTGGTCAGGAATGGGATCGTCATGGACATAGGCCTTTTTATCTTGCTTGAGAACAATTCTCAAGTTTTGAAACCAGTCTATAAAATTATTATGGTTAAGACGATCCCTCTTTAAGATAGTTCTCAGCGATAGGGTATGGACGGTCGGGGTGGTAGCATTATTGTTGGTGGCCATTTCTACAAAATTTACAAGGATCATATTAGTATTTCTGAAATATTACATTTTAATCATTGATACCCTTTATGTCTCATAGACAATTAATTATTAAAACTTAGAATCCAACATTATATTTAAATGATGGTTAGGTGAACTTTATCCCATTATTAAATTAACAAGGTAGTCAACATTCGACAATTGCAACCTATTGCAACTTCTAGCCTTATGGGATCGGTTAAACATCTTATGTTTAGTTGGCATGTAATATCCCATCAACACCATTGTACGCCATGCTTCGGTGACCCTATGCACATGGTTTCCAATTCAAGTTGTCCTACTTACACACATATGTGAGTTTACACATACAACTGGTTAGGTGACCTTTATCCCACAAATACGTTAAGCCCACATCAAACACACAAGTTCCCTAAAAGTGGTAAGGTGACCTTTATCCCACAAATAGTTCTCAAGTGATTCAATCGTGCGACCGGACCAGTTGTATGTTCAATCGCACGAATGAGCCATCTGCATTGACTCATTCGCATTTTTCCCACAAAGAGTCTTGAACTGCTTCTTGCATAGATTTGAGGATGAGCAAAGCATATTCACCCTGAGGTTCTTTTGTCAAATAAGTTCGATGTATACCCCATTATTCATCAGACTTTCAGAATAGGTGAATGTAATTTCAACACGAAAGAGAGAAGAGAAGATGTTAGCGGTCGGTGCTGATTTTGTGGGGTAGTTAGGAGCATCTGACTATTTATGGGCCAATCAAGTTATATCTATCCACACAAAAATAATTCCCATTCTTAGGGGGAATTCATGGATAGAGAAATTGAAGACGCAATCCAAAAGTGATGATGTGAGCCGGTTTCTGATGATGAATCTGAGTGCACGCTGATTTGGTTGAGATTATCAGCTGTGGATTGGAACCTTCTACCTTTTGCCCAATACACCATATGAAGACGCCAAGAGAGCATAACGTTTATATATTGGGATATGCTGAATGTGAGGGGGAATTTTTGTAGGTGTTAATGTTAGCCAGGTTAGACTGTGTAAGGATTGAAGCCATGGAAAACTTTTCACGTCATTATCTGGAAAAATCAGTCATATGGGGAATCTTGCTGCTATGATGGTGTTCTGCAAAGTAAATGAAAGCTATTGTGCCTAAATTCATTTTCAGGGATACCGTAGCAACTTGACGGATCGACAACATTGGCTAATATGGTTGTTTGTTTGATTCTATTGGAAACCAGAGCAAAGATTGACTGAAGATTGTACGAGGTATTATCTACTATTCGCAAGCAATGTCCAAGGGGGAATTTGTTGGAGCATATATTGTCATATATAGTGTGTTCGTTGCTTGTCGAATAGTCTTGGCTTAACGTAGTACACCTGATATGTTGTAAACACATGAATCTGGGTCATTCGTAGGAGCATATGCGAATAAGACTCAGTCGTACGACTGAGCCATGCTAATGGACCAGTCGTGCGACTGAGAGATGCGATTGGGACATTCGTAAGACTGAACCATAAGTATGGTCCATTCGTACGATTGAACCATTCGCATGGTCCAGTCGTACGATTGAACCATACGCATGGTCGAATCGCACGAATGGGCCCAGTCGCATCTAATATGGGCCGAATCCTATATGTACCAGTTTCAATGTGTAGAGAGATAAGGATCTAAGAGAGAGTCTGCGCAGAGCCTAGGGCTGCCGGATAAGAGGGGAGATCATGCTCGATCTCCCCTTGGCAAGATTCTTGATTCTTATGTTGTAACGAGCTTGAAATCGCTAGGTTTTATCAATGAAACAAATTTTTGATAGTTCATATTATTGATTTGACTTTTGGTTTTGGTTTTTATTCCTTCCATCAAGAACACGCTCGGATGTCTACCGATCCAGCGACTTCACAGGATTTCAGTTTTCATTAAATCTAGTTATGAAAACTCTATGTACCTTGTATTTGCATGCTTTCAAATACATGGTACCCTATGGTTCTCTTTTTAATAAAAACTCCTTTTATTAAAATCATTAATCCTTTTAATAACCTTTTATTAGTCACTTAATGATTAGGAACCATAAATTTTCAGCTTGTTTTGTTTGTTAATTAGTTTGTTATGCACATCCAAATATCAAACAACCATCATATAACAAACAACCAAACAAGCATAATCAAACAATCACAAGTGAAGATACATGTGTACCTAGTTTCTGAGCTTAATGTAATATGTCTTTATTGTCTTACACATATGTAATTGAATAGGTACTTAATGAAATACAATGTGTAGTTGTGCTTATAATGTTTATTATTTCATTAATTAGTAGTTTAACGGTTATTGAACTGACTATATAGGTTTGTGGGTGTTTGAATTAATATAGTAACGTAATGATTAATAAATATATTCAAACTTAGTAATATGAAGTTCTCATGCGAATGGCCCATGCTAATGGACCATACACATGAACAACATCATGCGAATGACTCAGTCGCATGACTAAACAAGGAGATTGGATCAGTCGCACGAGTGTAACATGAGATTGACTCAGTCGCACGACTGAACACTCAGTCATACGAATGGATCAACAGCATGGCTCAATCGCACGACTGAACCATGCTAATGGTTCAGTCGGCCGAATGAGAAAACCTAACCTATAAATACCACTTAATTCGTGGAAAAACATAAGAATTGAGAACACTTCGAATACATACGTACCCTAGCCATCCAGAGACCTCTAAGAACCTGTTCCAAGTTCATAGATCGCACTAGATCGATTCCAAATCGTTCTTAATGTTTAGATTCAATCTACAATTATTTCTACATGCGTTCTCACTGATTAGATCACCAATCAAATAGGATTCTGCACTATTGATTCAGTATATACGTTTATCAGTTAGTATTTCATTCAATACACGATCCTAACAAGTGGTATCAGAGCTTTGGCTCTTGATTTACGTGTGATTCAATCGTTTTTTATACAAAAATTGTGTTTTTCACTAAAAATGCAATCTTTTTGTGTCAAACGGTGTCTTAGACGTCCTCTGTTCGTACAGTTTAACTTTTTCCGGCATACGACAATTAGGGTTAGGTAAAATTCGTGTTTTGCGTCCAAAACACATTAAACCTACGAATTTTTGAAATCCAGCAGCTTAGTCGCACGATTGACTCAATCGCACGACTGAATACATACGCATCCCTCATACGCACGATTGGACTCATTCTTACCTCCATTCGTACGACTGAGCAGTCTATTCGCATTGTTCAACCGCATTTGTTCATTCGCCCGACTGA
>BJCM01185450.1:0-18911 GCA_018326385.1 Flaveria bidentis
ATCAAGTTTTACTCAAAGTCTCTCCTTGGAAAGGAATTGTTCGGTTTGGAAAGAAAGGGAAGTTAGCCCCAAGATACGTTGGACCATTCGAGATTACAGAAAGAATTGGTCCAGTGGCTTACCGATTAAGGTTACCACAAGAACTCAGCGGTGTGCATGATACTTTCCATGTGTCGAACCTCAAGAAGTGTTTGGCTGATGAATCACTTCACGTACGAATTGAGGATATCAAAATTGACGAAAAGCTTCATTTTGTTGAGGAACCCATTGAGATCATGGATCGTAAGGTCAAACAGTTGAAGCGTAGTAGAATACCAATTGTTCGCGTGAGGTGGAATTCAAAATGAGGGCCAGAGTTTACATGGGAACGGGAAGATCAGATGAAAGTTAAATATCCACACCTATTCGTGGATGACACTCTTGGACCTAACTCCAGCTGAATTTCGGGACGAAATTCTCTCAACTGGGGGATACTGTGACATCCGTCACCTTAAGGTCCGTCAATTAACATAATTAACCATCAACTTTTTCCAAATTATTCTTCCTCTTCTTCATGAACTCCAGTTATGAAAATCATGCTTGCTTTATTATCCTAAAACTTGTACTTCCTTCGTGAACATGTGCTAAACCTATACCTTTTACAAATTTCATTACCATTATCACTAAATATACCATTTTTATTTATAACCATTGTCATTAATAAAACCATTTTAAGTTATCAATTACCATTAAACACACTTTTAACATTAATAAAACGAGCAATTTTAAGTTCGTAATCAACCGAAATAAACTTTGGGAACTCGGGGGCTAAGTGCAGGGACTAAAATTGACATTTTGTAAACTTGGGATGGGTATAAAAACCCCATTCCCAGCCATTTTCTTCATCTTCTTCACTTCTTCATTTTCTTCTTCACCACATATCTTCTTCACTTTTGCACCAAAAACGCTCCATTTGGTCCCGTTTCCGTCGTCTAGACTTCGTCTACAACCTAGTCTACTCCATCCTTGCAGTTAGACGACCTTGGTTGTCCATTTCTTGCTCGTTTTACTACTGTCCATTTCTAGGGTTTCGGGTGTTTGGGTCAACCCGAACACAAGATGTCGTGTGGGTGTGTGTGATGACTTTCTGCGTGTGCTTCTTGTTTATGTGTGTTTGTTGTGTGATTCTGGAAGTCCTTGTGGTGTAAAACCCGTGCTCGGGGCATCCGAAGGCTGCTCTGCACTTCAGCAGTCGCGAACCTGCAGTTCAGGCGACTAGGTCTGTCATGCGACTGAGCCGTGCGACTGGGTGAGTCGTGCGACTGAGTCATGCGACTGTGTCATTCGGGCGACTGAGTCGTGCGACTGGGAGTGTCATGCGACTGAGTCGTGCGATCGAATGTTGTGTGCGATTGAGTCAATGCGAATGAAGGTGGTGTGCGATTGAGTCTTTGTTTATGTGAATCATGTATCATGTTTATGCTTATGGCTATGTGTCGTGAATACTGACTAAACACGACACAAGTCCCCTTGTTGTCGGGTGTCATCATGACACGCTTGTCATCATTATTATTATTGCATCTCTATCGCTTACCATGTGTTATGACGATTCCCGTCTCGTTACATCCTCGTGTTTCCGCTCTTAGCGGGGGTGTGACAAGACACTAAGAACACAAGTAATTTAAGAGACAGAACACAAAGAACACAAGTATATAGTTTTCAAGAATGCAGTATATTGCTTTCTTTATGTTCTATTACAAGTGTTACAAAGCATAAAGGAAAGATACAAGTACATGAGATACTTATACTACATCCTACAGCCGGTTATACTTTGAAAGCCAGTTGGATACAATTGACTAGACACAAACAAAATCAATTGTAGAGTCAAAAGGCAAATTGACTTTTGACTTGTGACTATGACATGCCATAGCTCACATCCTTATATTTACAAAAAGGATAAAGTACATGAAGTTGAAAGTTACAGACTCAAGACCTCAATGTACAGTTACCAAAAGCATGGATCTTTTCACCAACTCATGTAAGTTGGTGACCTTACAGAGGTGCAGCGGAAAGGTGTCCAGCTTTATGGAAAAGTACATCATATAAAGCATGATTTAAAAGTCTTCGGAAGAAATCTGTCTTCATGAGTTGAAGCTTCGGAAGACTTTGTCTCTAAGGCTTCGGAAGACTTCATATTTGGCTTCGGAAGATATTGGTCTTGGCTTCAAAAGATTTTACACTTAGAGTATTTTTTGTTGCATGTGTAAAACTTCCTAAGCATTCTTCTTCAATGCACTTGTGCAATATGCAGGATAAACATTGGATGTTTAGGTTGCATCAGACTCTTCATTAATCTCTACAGGACAATAGGTTTTCGCACAATATGAAATTAGATATAGTACTCATCCTTAGAACTCATGGATTGGTGCTAGAACTTTAGTATTCAATGTGTAAGTATATGATGCTACTATTTGACATTGATTAATACTCCATCATATGCATGTATTCAGCCAATAAAGGCACTCAACTTATAAAAGTACTCGGTAAACAAGAGTATTCAGTTATAGAAGTACTTAGTTGGCGAGGGTACTCGCTCATAAGAATACGCGATTGATGGAAAGCATCCGGCTTCTCGGCATGCTCTATGTTCTTGGTACTTTTGGACTTGACCTATAGTTGACCTATATTAAAACTTAAACTATGGTATACTTGCTAAGAAGTAACTTCCTATATGCTTTACTTAAATGGTTGTTACAAATAATGTATTGTTAGTTATATTTTTAGTCATAAATTATAGTAATTTTAGGTTGCATTTCCGCTATATTTTGCATTAATTGCATGCATCTTTTATTTTAATTATAAAATAGTAGTTTTTGATAGGATGGAATCTACTCTTGTATATTTTTTGTTTATGTATGATAATTAAATGGATGGAAAAAAGAGTGATAAAGATTCAAACTTAAAAACCAAAAAAGGAGAAGAGTTGGTTCAAAGAAGATGAGAACTCAAAAGATAAAAAGGGGGAGACTGTAGAAAATCAGGCATCGACCAAAAAGAAAAGAAAAGGAGCATCTTGCATGAGAAGAAATCAACCAAGAGGAAAAGAAGAAAAAGATTTTTTTTTTGACTCTAGTGGAAGATTCTTGTGTTGGGATATTTAAGAAGACCTTGAAGCTATTGTTTGTTTCTTTTGGATTTTCGTAAGTTTTTATTTTCACTAACCTAGCCAACATGTCCGGCTAGGGTACTTTTAGTTTCAACATTAAGGTTTAACTTCTTTGATTTTGGTTAGAACTTATGTGAAGCGTTTATGAGATATTTTTATTTTAATGATTTGTTTGTTTGATTTTTGATCTTGAACCCGAATCCAATCCGGTATATATTAGATTGTTAATAAACCTGATCAACTTATTAATTTTCCTAATAAAGTTCTTCAAGATTTAAAACCCTAATCAAGTTTTGACTTTTGATATAAGGAACAAGTAACGGTTTGAGTTTGTCTATAAATTCATTTTCGTTATAGAATCACACAATCTAGTTAAGCATACCGAACGACGTGTGTGTTTAGTTATAATCGATACTTCTATCGTTGCAACCCGCACGCTAAGATCCAAACGACGTGAGCTTAGAGTAGCGGGTTGGCTCCAATCAACGAACTGCAATTGATTGGACATTAGATAGAGAGGATATCCGAATGGCGTGATGTCTAGTATCGATACAAATCATTAATTGAAAATTGTCATTGCACCGTAATCGTTAATGATAGTAAGCCAAATCAAATCAAGAAATTACCTTAGTGTTGGAATTAGTCTTCATATTTGAATTTACTTCACCATTTAATTAACGATTTTAGTAACACCTTTTTCAAAATTAAAACAAATACAAAAATATGTCAATTTTCGTTTTTCCAGCAGAACCTTAACACGACCGCGCGGAATTTCCTTTACAGTTTTGACACGACCGTGTCACCTCACTGGAATTTTTTTACTTTTTGCAAATTACATTAAGTTTTAGGTTTTAGTTAAGACCCCCACATTTCTTAGTCCATAGTCAATCAAAGTAACTTCGCTAAAATGATTTTGGTATAAAATAATCGACACATATACATGATAAAATGACGAGGGATACCAATGATCCTCAACCCAAATGGTTGAGGTGAATTACTTAAGACTTCACTAAAATAGGGGGAGATCTTGGTTTCAAGTCTCACGTGCGACAAAAAAGGGGTTCCAGGTTGGGTCATGAAGTTTTCTTATCTAATATGGGTTTCCATGGGTTTCCTTCTGATGGTGGTTTAGGTTCGGGACTACTGATGACAACTTATTGCAGGACCGGTTAAGGGATGGCCAATACAATCAGTCTCACAATGAGGAGAGTGTTAGAACATTTAATAGATCAAATAGGGAACTGGGTTTATATGTAAGATACTAAGAACACAATTAAACAATGAGATAGAACAAAGAACAAGAACAAGATAAGTATGGTTTTCAAGAATGTTATATATTGCTCTCAAATTCTATTACAAGTGTTACAAAGCATGAAGATAAATACAAGAACCTGAGAAACTTTATACTGCATCCTACAGCCGACCATACTTTGAAGGTCAGCTAAAAACACTAATCTAGACAATAAGATCAATGTAAAGTTAAAAGACATATTGTCTTTTGACTATTGACTATGACATGCCATACCTCACATCCTAATGTATTACAAAAAGGATAAAAGGTACAAAGTAGAAAGTTACAAACTCCAAAGCATAATCTACAATTGCAAAAACATGGACCTTTTTGCCAACTTATATAAGTTGGTGAGCCTTCAAAGTTGCAGCAGAAAGTTAGTAAACTTTATGCAAAAGTTTATCAGAGAAAGCATGTATTCTCTGTATTCGGAAGAAATAAGTCTTCACTTCTTTGGCTTCGGATAACTTTGTCTTTAAAACTTCAGAAAACTTCATCTTTGGCTTCTAAAGATTTGGTCTTTGGCTTCGAAAGATTTTACACTTGGAATGTTTTCTCTGAAGTGTGTAAAACTTCCTAAGTAACTTCTACTCTGCACATCATGCATACAAGCTGAAATCTCTTTAGTTTATTTTGTTGCATTAGCCTTTTAAATATAATCTTACACTTATGTACGGGCATCCCTTTGAGAAATGGAGATGATTGGACGGGCCACTGTCTGTTAGTGATCAAATAGCCATTAAAAATGAACGATGAATGACAGTAGAACCTAATGAAATTTTATTGGTCCCGCTTGGGAATGGTCTTGCAAGCAATGACTATAGAATGAAATGAAGCTGCAAACATGTATGCTCGACTAACGACGACTTCTATGCTTGAGATTGATACCCGTTAAAGGCATTAACATGTGTTAACAATGCCATATGTTATAGGGTATTACATTTGTACAAGTCGTATAGTTATAAAATTTGTTGCTTACTATTACATTAACATTTATGTTCAAGACTAGAGGGTATGGTAATGGCATAGATCCATGAAAAATGAAAATATAACAATTTAATGAATGAATGAAAAAATGAAAGGAAGATGATGAACACTATAACAAATTTGAATTTGGATGAAAGTCATGTGAATATGTATGTATGATTATTGTGTGCTAATGAATGAAAGTAAAAGCTTATCTGATAATATAAACCCAAATCTCACTTAACAACACTGCTTTTTGTATGCATATTAGTTGACAAGTGAGCTGATAAGCTAAGGACTAACAGACATGAGATTGAAGGTAATTGGCCAATAAAGCTTGACATCCATGGATATATGTTGAGGAAACAATGCCATAGAATATGATGTTTTATATGAAGACATGGTTTATGTTTCTTTTTAGACAAGTTTTGATACGAATGATAATATTAAGTTATATGATGCAATGTTTGATTAAAAAATATAAATGTAAATTGTTTCATGTTGTAATGAGTAATTGTGAGGTCTTCTGTAAATAAAGCCTACGAGTTGTATTGTTTAGATACAATGTAAAACTTTTTAATTTTGTAACTCGTTACGTTATAAACATAAGTCTTAGTCATCCATCTTTCTATAATGATTATCATGTAAACGACTATTGTGCACTTGGTTATCATTCTCACTGTAATATATGCGTCTCATACTAATAATATCATCCGTTTAACCCACGAGTAGCTCATGGATTTGTTTTTATTTGCTTTGGTGAAAAATTTCCCAAGGAGGTCATCCATCATTGGATTGTTGTCATCCGAGCACGCTTAAACTGTGAAGTTCTCATCTCATCCAAGCTAAGAGCCCCATTAGAGGTTGATCATTACATAGAAACCTAATATCTCTCCTTTTCACGAGCGATGTGTGATTTGACCAGTGTGTTATAATCATACCTTTTTGGACTCATTGCTCTCGATAAGATTTGTCTCACCATCCCATTCATGGATGTGAGATTTGCTTACGATGCCCATCTTCATGTTGTAATTAAACAAACAAACATAATCGAACTTTTAACCTAAAATAATTTAACCATCATCATCCATTACACATAAGTAATATTTAGGTAGTACACTTTTGAAAAGTAAAGCAAAACTAATCTAAACCAAATCAGGGATATATAGCTATGAAATGTAGTTTTGTCAACCAAAAAAATGATGATAATCATTACACGTCCCCTTGACAATACCCACTAATTATATTAAAAACCCACATATAATCTATGATTATTAATATCCTTAGCATGATGTTTGATATTTTTAACATATATCATGCATTATAAATGAAAAATAACACAAACAACACCGTCACAACTTCCCTCAAACTACAACATAAACACATGAAGCACATAGCTCAAGTAACCATTTTTGCCACCATACTAGATCACCTCAATGGGTGGATGATGACCTCAACCATTGCATACTTCACGATCATGTTAAAACCTAGAAAATAACAAAAGAACGTATACAAATAATAAGCTTAACTAATATCATATCGTTTGAGGCTTCGGCACAAGTCTAAAGACCATCAGACCAATCTAAATCTAATATACACATTTACATAAGACTGTTTGTACCAATGTTTTTAGAACCGGGTCGGACGTCGAACCGGACGCCTTACTGGTTTGGTGGTCGGACCGGTTGGACCGGACTTAACTATATTTATATATGTAATTAAATATAAGTAATTTATATATGTTTTATGTATGTACTTTATAGTTATATATAAAATTTAACTATATTTGTATATCCAACGTACTAATTTATGGTTTAAAACTCTATTTTTACCCATTAAAATAATAATAATAATAATACCAAAACCGGTCCGAACCGGTTCGGTTTCCGGTCCGACCACTAGAAAACGATCCATATCAGACCGGACCGGCCACCTGACCGATCCCCGGTTGAACCGGCCGGTCCAATCTGATCTCCAAAACAGTGGTTTGTACGATACAAACCAGTATCTAGGCTTAGGCAAGCGTATAAAATGGTCCAAAATAATATTCTTCAATAACCTCTCTCCGTTTGTTCTTGTGTATTGATCAGCAGGCAACCCTATAAAACTTCAACCCCACGACCCACCCACAATTTCATTTCTTCTAACCTCATTTGCTCCCATTATTACACACTAAAAATCCTCCAACTCACTGATTAATCGACTCACTGAGGTTATTTCAATCTCTTATACATTCTTCATCACTAGGTATTTTCAATCTTCTCTTCATTTGTTTAACATATCTGTATAATCGTGTTTACATGTATCTCCTAATATCATTTTGTTGAAATTCGTCGCCTAATTTCGTCTCTGATTTCTTGTTGTGTTTGTTGAATCTGTTGGATAATGCTGTGTTCATCTTCGAATTAGTTTTTCTTCTTGTTGCTTGTAGGTTGCAGGTGATCAGTTCGACGATATACTCTTGCAATTGTTTACGTGACGATTGAGGTACGTTTGCTTGTTCTGATGCTTGTTCTTGATCTGATTTGGCTTGTTATTACTTATTAGGTTTAATTTCGTAAAGTATATTGCATTTGGAGCTTGTGATTACTGATTACTGTTTAGTTTTCAGTTGTTTTCTATTTAGGTTCGTTGGTAATGGAAGTGTGTGGTGGTTTGAATTGATTGGTCGTTTGATGTCAGAGCATCTTGTTGCAGGTTTTTTAGGTAGTTTAGGGTATTTTGGTGATGGCTTCTAGAGCGATTTTGAGACGGAGGCGGATTCTGTCGGATTACCTTCATGTTTCTAGTCGGTCAGTTCAAGTTCTGAGCCATGGTATTGGTACCACATACTCAGACTTGCGTGATTCGAGCTCTACTCCGAATAACACTGTCAACGAATCGGGTAACACAAAATATATTGGGGCAGAGTATGCGACGCGTGAGGATTTTACAAACTTATCTGCTCTGGGATTCTTAAGGATGCAGAAGTTTCATACCATTACAGGACATGGAACATTGGGAAATATGTTACCCATGAGGGTTAAGTTTGTATTGCAGTCTTCAAGTTATACTTCTATGGCAACAGCATCTAAACCAGCGACGGGTAATGATGAGGAGGATAAAGAACAAACTGCTACAAAGAGGAAGGAAGCTTCTCCGGAGGAATGTGATCAAGCTGTTGAAGGCTTGACCACTGCAAAGGCCAAAATTAAAGCGAAAGCCAAACAGAGTACTGAATCGCAGAAGCCTGCTAATCCCATTTTGAAAAGAACTTGGGCAATGCTGTTGGGTATTGGTCCAGCTTTAAGAGCTGTGGCTTCTATGAGCAGGTTTGTATATAAATGATTTTATAATCCGAAACCAAACCAATTTTAAATCTTTATTTCCTTGTGTTGTGTCTAATTTAGGGAAGACTGGGCTAAGAAACTTGTTCACTGGAAAACTGAATTTGTTGATACCATGAAGCATTACTGGTTGGGCATCAAGCTTCTTGGTGTTGATGTGAAAATCAGTTCTAGATTGCTTCTTAAGCTTGCTGGTGGGAAGAGTCTCTCCAGGAGAGAAAGACAACAGCTAACACGAACCACTGCAGATATCTTTCGGCTAGTTCCTGTTGCCGTTTTCATTATTGTTCCCTTTATGGAATTTTTGCTGCCTGTATTCTTGAAACTGTTCCCCAATATGTTGCCTTCTACCTTTCAGGACAAGATGAAAGAACAGGTGCTGCTTTAGATAGTTTTCTAAACATTAGTTTGTCAAATTATGTTAATACCATTTTTTATTGGTAGAATGGTTCCAATTAAGAAGCTTAGAGTTGAAGATTTATAGTTTGGCATGACACTAAGCATGAAAATACTTCTCTAATTAAGTCCTTACCCGATACGAACATGTTGATTCACTTCATTTAATAATCATGATGTTTAATATTACTGATTATGGTTACCTGTAGGAAGCTTTAAAAAGGAAGCTAAATGCAAGGATAGAATACGCGAAGTTTCTTCAAGATACAGTTAAAGAGATGGCCAAAGAGGTTCAAAATACTAGGAGTGGAGAAATTAAGAAAACAGCAGAAGATCTTGATGAATTTTTGAGCAAGGTAAGCTTGTAGTTAATAGTTATATTTCAAAGCTGTACTTTTTAGTTCCCTTTTGAAATATGGTTCATGTCCGAGCTGATATACAGGTCAGAACAGGTGCATCTGTTGCTAATGAGGAAATTTTGGGATTTGCAAAGTTATTCAATGACGAACTTACCCTTGATAATATCAGCAGGTCTGATTTTTTGTCATTTCTGCATCAGTATCACACTATCACTTGATTATAATCTTATTACTGGTACTAAATTACTAACCATCTTTTGTTTTCAAAATGGTTGGTGCTATTAGGCCTCGTTTAGTGAATATGTGCAAGTATATGGGAATCCAACCTTACGGAACAGACGCTTATTTACGATACATGCTTCGAAAAAGATTACAATGGTTTGTTTATGTCACTGTTCAAACTTCTGTTGAAATGCTGCTTATCCTTATACTTACAATTTTTGTAATTTTGTAGGATAAAGAATGATGATAGGATGATTCAAGCAGAGGGTGGCGTGGATGCTCTTTCTGAAGATGAACTTCGTGAAGATTGTAGAGAGCGAGGCATGCTTGGATTACTTTCAGTGGAGGAAATGCGTCAGCAGGTTTTTTAAATTTCACAAATGCAACTTTATTTGGCGCTAATTAGTGGAGCAAAATGGAAATTAAAAAGTTATTCTTTCTGAAGTAATTTCTAGAGTGGAGTGTACTAGATAAAGTTGTGTATTTGGTTTTTGAGTTGGTCTAAGTTGGGGGAAGCAGATATAGAGAACATTGACATAAGTTATTGTTATGGACAGCTTGGACTGCTTTGTGGTCAGTCTAAATGATCATATGATATGGATATGACCAGTTGGAAAATAATGTAGTCGACATACACTGTTTACCACTTTAGAGATATAAATGCTCTCAATCTCCGTTGACTAGGAAATTATACTATGTTTAGGCATGATGCCAAATGCCGTGTATTCCCTGGTTTGGTAAAATGTTTGCTTGTTTTTAATTGCATATGTGATGGTTGTCTTGATGCCATATTGTATGCAAGAAATCAATAATATAGCTCAACTACGTGTGATGATTAGTCCGAACTAGGTGTGATGATTAGTCCGTACTAGGTGTGATGATTAGTCCGTACTAGGTGTGATGATTAGTCCATACTAAGTGTTTTCAGAGCAGCCTGCAATCCAGCATGTCAACTTCTCATTTGTTATGTTGGAGGCTGGTTGCATTGACTTGGTCTGAAAAATGATGTTTGTTTGATTGACTTGGTCTGAAAAATGATGTTTGTTTGATCAGCGTGTTTATTATGCATGTTCTCGAATATACTCCCGCTGCCCTGAAAAATTGCAATGTTTGATTCGGCATGTAGTTTAATAAAATAATTTGGACTGTTGATAAAATGTTTAAAATGGCAAAATGCTTTTGAATGAGAACAAAATAAAGGAAAATTGTGGACTATAATCATAGTTACCTGTTCGAAGTAAAATTTACCCGTGGGCAGAAAAGTAATTATGATTGAACTTTCCAAAGAATTGTGCGTATATGTGAAACTTTTTGTAAATCATTTGCCTCAAGAGTCAAGCCTAGGCCTAGAAGAGACTATATGCCTTAGTGCACATCACACCTTAACTAACACTGATGTAAGGATGTATTTTTCCACATCTGTTGCTAGTAGCTTTTGTGCTTTATAATCAGTACTTTGTTTTCATTCAGTTAACCTTTTCTGCAGCTCCGTGATTGGTTGGATTTATCTCTAAATCACTCTGTTCCATCTTCACTCTTGATTCTTTCCAGGTAACTGTGGAACATCTTCCTCCCCCTCCCACTAAAAAAAGTACAAAATAAAACAAAGTTCAGTAAATATCTGCTGTTTTATGATTGTTTCAGAGCCTTTACTGTGTCTGGAAAGTTAAAGCCTGAGGAAGTTGTAAGAGCCACATTGTCTTCATTGCCAGATGAAGTTGTGGACACTGTTGGTGTTACTGCCTTGTCATCTGAGGATTCTGTTTCAGAGAGGAGGAGAAAGTTGGAGTTCCTTGAAATGCAGGAGGAACTCATCAAGGTTCTTATCTCTTCTAACAAATACACACTATTTTTCAACCTCATTTTGACAATCCTATTAGTATAATCTGGGGTAGAGGTGGCTGAGATAGGTGGGTCGAGCAGGTTTGGTAACAGGGTTAAAACTTTAGGTTGAAAGTGATTGTCTTTTATCGCGGGTCGAGTTGACACCCAACACTTTTGTTCAATTTTTTGATAAAACATCAAATAGTTAAAAATAATAATGCAAAAACAATATTATTGCAATAAAAATCGGAGTCTTTGAACTAAAACGATTTAGTGTCTTAAAAGCAGACACGGGGTAGATTCAACCCATTCGACTCGTTTCCCTTTAAGTGATTTTTTATTTGATTTTATAAATTGCAACCCAAATTGACCCATTCCTAAGTAAATGGAATTAAGGTTGACCCTATATTTTGTGGAGTTATAAGAATATTAATCTCTCAAGAATTGTATAACTATGACACAAATTTCCTTAACCGTTGTGTACTTAATTGTCACAGGAGGAGGAAGAAAAAGAGGAAGAAGAGCAAGCTAAGAAAAAGCAGTCTAGTGAAAGCAACAAGGATGTTGCATTAGAAGAGATGATTAATTCAACAGCTTCAGACGTGCAAGAACAAGCTAGAGCAAGAGCACTAGATAAACAAGAGCAGCTTTGCAAAGTCAGTGAAGCTTTGGCTGTTTTAGCTTCTGCATCTGTAAGGCTTTAATACGATAAATTTATTCTTCAATAGTTGCAGCAAACACTTATATCATAATTTTTTATTAGTATGTCCTGAAAAGTAAATATTGCGTTATATTCTGCAGTCTGTGAGTAGGGAGCGTGAAGAGTTTTTGAGGCTTGTCAACAAGGAGGTATGCATCAAAATCAGTAATTTTAGTACTGGTCAGGTTGGGTTGACCCATTTCTGTCAAATATAATGACAAACTATATTCTTACTATAATGATTTAAGATATTAAAGAATGAAATTTAGGAGGTTATTGCATTAAAAGTTCAATTAGGGTGAACTTTGATCCATTGATTGGTAATTGGTAAATGAGTCAAAGTGACTACCTAACATCTACATCATAAACTTTCTCCATGTTGTTAATTTCATTACTAGAGTTTTTTTTCTCTAGACAATAGTACTTGAAGTTGATTGACCTTTTGGCTCTTCTTAATGCTTGATAATCAAAAGTTGGTTTACTGCCTCTAAAATGCTGGAATCATGGTTATTACGGTGCCATGATTAATCATGGCGGTAGCGAACCACCAGGACACTATAGTTAGTCATACTTTGTTTTTTTTGCAGATAAATTTGTATCATAGCATGATGGACAAAGAAGGCACTGACACTGTGAAGGCATATAAAGCTGCCCATGAGGAAACTGATAATGCCACTGATGAGCATGTAGCTGATGGAGTCTCTTCAGCACTCATAAACAGGGTGAGATGCTCAACAAACTGGCCAACATCTATTGGCTGCGTTTTTGTTAGGCTTAAATATGATATGATTTTCTTTGTCTGCATGACAGTATTTCTATTTCCTAAATTTTGGCAGCATATATATGATATATTGAGAGAGGAAGGGGTGGGGGTTAGTTTATTATACTTCATTTACAATCAGATTAGGGTATATTGAGCATCATTGAGAGAAATGGTTGCTTGTTCGTGTTTGTATTTTGTTCATTTTTAATGCAAAATTTGCTCTACTCCAATTGTTTTGATGCTGAAAGCATATAAACTTACCCTCTAACGTACATGCATATGTAATTTATTCTTAGGTTGATGCTATGCTCCAAAAACTTGAAAAAGAAATTGATGATGTGGATGCAAAGATTGGTGATCGTTGGCGAGTGCTTGACAGGTTATTATTTTTCTTTTTTTTTGTGTTTTCCATGTACATATTATTAATCCCAATATTTTAAGAATCTTCTACACTCAAGGGCATTGGGACGATTAGTCAGACTTGGATGCACCAGGAAGTTGCTCAAATGATTTCTTTTACTTTTCACTGGTTCTAATTTTTAGGTCATTGAGAGCACAAATTTTGCATTGTAATCTATTCTTAATTATAGAAATGGGTTCAGTACTTCAGTATTTTGCAAATATTTGGCAAATATTGCCTATTGCTTTAAAAATTCAAACACATGAGTACACCATGACTCTTAATCATCCATAACACTTCTCTCAAACACGACCTTGACTCCTCCCTCATTAGTTCATCCTCCCAAATCCCTAAGGGTAATCATCCTATTCTAAATCAGGAAGTCCATAACTAGAGGGCAAAATGGGTGGGTCATGCAGGTTGGGTAACAGATTAGACCAGATAATTTTAAACACGGGTTGGGCCAGATAATTTTAGACCAGATAACGGTCTAAACCACAAGTCAGGTTGGGCTACCCGCCAACACTTTTGTCCTTTTCTTTTAACTTCATTAAAATTAACGTTTTAAAATATCTGCAAAAGCTGTAGTGCAAAAATAATAATCATTGTCCTGGTTAAGCAAGTCAAGAGTTTGTAATAACTGAAAATATTTATGTTAATGTTGGACAAAGGTTCTTCTGTTAAATTGCATTTTATCAAGTGTAATGTTAACCAAATAGACTGGTTCATGATTTTCAAATAGTTTCTTTTCTTGGGAACGAATGGAGTGTGTGTATTCGGACGTTTTCCCATCAGATTTGCATATTCCTCTTAACTAGTGATATGGTTTAATATTATAACTGCAGAGATTATGATGGAAAAGTTACTCCGGAAGAAGTTGCATCTGCAGCCATTTACTTGAAGGATACTCTAGGCAAGGAAGGAGTTCTAGAGCTTATCAGCAACCTTTCCAAAGATAAAGGTTAGTAATCTACTCTTACAAATACCTGCATATCTGCATCTTCTTTATAGCAGTTAGAGGTGACAATTTCATCCCATTTATAGTAACGGGTTGATTTGGGCTATATGTATCTCTAACGCGTCAAATGGTTTAAGACTTTAAGCTATAAAAGATCCAACTAAAAAGGAGATGGGCCAAATGGTCAATGGTATGAAAGACATTTGAATTGTATTATAACGCCTAAAAGTAAAATCTCGAATTGTTTTTAATGGAAAAATTAAGATTATTATTGTAGTGAGATGGTATTGTAATCAAATTTGGCATATTAATTATTTGTAAACCTGGAAATGTAGATATAAACGTGTTTGGGTTTGGCCTAAACCGAACTGCTGTTGGTGGTTACCATGCCTTTATGCCACCTCTATAAAGATTGAGGGCATCTAATGCAATTACAAGTTCAAACTTGGCATTGGACTTTGTTTTCAAGAGCCAACAAATTCGATCCATTTACAACACTAGACAGTTCAGATATGGGTTCTTTTATATACGGGTCAAATTAGTTAACCTAAAGGATTTAAGTTAAAAGGGAAATATGTCAAACAAGTCATCACAGGTGTGTATTCTTAGGCATCAAAACTTCATAAATTACTTCTTAAAAAAGTTTGCTCGTGATTGTGTATTAAATAGATTGAGAAAAGGCTTACCACTCTCTGTTTTTGACCCATTACCCCACCTTCATTTCATCATGTGTCTGTAGTTTTAATTAAAGAAGGCTAGCGTACTATGACTTAAACGTTGTTTGCTTGGTAACAGAGGGGAAGATTCTCGTGGAAGACATAGTGAAGTTGGGGAGCCGAGCAGAAGACGCTGATTGATTTTAAGCAAACTCTAGATGGTGGTGTTGTTCCGTTATTACTTGGAACCATCAAATCATCATTTTCGAATTTTTGGATATCATAGAGGGCCCACATTCGACTATTATACACTATTCATTACACTCTCTAGGCATTGAAGAGTCACAATGGCAATTTTATACGGTCACACAGTAAAAGTAGTGACCAAATTTTGTCTAGTGCTGTAAAAATTAGTGAATTCCAAACATATATGTATGCAGGAACCAAATTGATAACGATCAAATGGGTTGAACCCGTCAAAAGTGAAATAACGTGTTGGTTTTCTAGTTGTTTTTCGAGGCCTAAACAGGTTATTTGAAAGGATTACAAGCTCGAATTCTACACAAAAGATATACAAATGCTCAAGCGGTTAAGCCAACTTCACCATCAAACGAGCCAAAAGGCCTGTTATGCATTAAACCTGGGAAAAACAGGCGCAACACTTTGACTCCCAATGATGGTTCTCTCGTTGATCTTTCCAACTTCTTTGGACACCCGATCAAGAACCAACAAGAAGTCCCGAACCACCATAAATATCCACAACGGTTGACTTTCTTCGATGGTCAAACTCCCATGGAAGTATTCGGTTGTTTCTTTCACCATTGAGACCACCATTCGTTCTTCACCTTTGATCTCAACAATATCATCTCCAGCTTTCTTCAAGAACATATTCATGGAGTCCGAGAATCTTTTATTCAATCCAAATTGTTCATTTAAAGCCACGATTTCATTGATCTTGTTTAAACCCGTGGCTAACCTTTCTACTTCCTTAAAAAGCAAATCGAAGTCCATAGTTGCAGCTTTCTTAACACTTGATAGTTCGCCACTTAGGCTCGAAACCACTTCAAGACCATGTTTTGTGGACTCGACCTCATCACAGAGTTCGGATTGCTGATTAACCCCTGAAAGACGACCTTCTGTTCTCGCGATTTCTTGTACTACAAAGTGCAAAAGTGTTGTTTTTCCATCAGTACCCTTAACATCTATGAGCTTGAGGAGTGTATCCAGCCTAAAGGCATGAGCATCCCCACGGTTTGTTCCTGTATTCAGTCGGTTCCCTGCCATCAGCACGGCTTCTAAAAGCTTTATAAACATTCTGCTGTTCCTAAGTTGTTGGCAAGCTGACTGCAAAATCCAACAATCAAAAAACATTTTCAACACATTTCAAAACTACAACTGGCATGATGGACGGGTCAGTATCTGGTCATAAGGCTGCAAATGCGTTTTTATCCGTTCTCTACAAAGAGATGGCATGTTACTTATGTTTCAGCATTGGAAATTGTTTCCATTAAAAACAGAAGTTGGTTGATTTCCAACCCGGTTGACCCATTCGACCCGTTAAGTTTTTTAGCTCCATTTTTTAATTTGACTTGTTTGAGAAAAAACACAAGCAAACTCAACTATGATATAACGAAATTGGTGAAAATTACCACCTCTAGTAAAAATGGTTTTTATGATTTCTATTAGAGGCGGCAACATGAACAAGTCAAACCAAGTCGATATATAGGATGGGTTGACCCACAAACACTTTCTAATTTGTATGATTGAATGTATCGACAGGATGTCTTATACAATAAAAATATACTTTTGAGGACTTTCAACCACTTTTTAGTCAACATTTTCTACTTGATCAGCTTCATTTAAAGAAAGAGGAAAACTAAACTGATGCATCTAACAAGATCCAGACACCAAAGGCGTTAAATCAATACCTTGATCGTCTCGAAAGACCCTTTAAGGTAGTCAACCTCAGTATCAAAATTAGATATGTAAAGCATAGCATCCACCCTCTTGAATGCAAAAGGTATACCAATAATTGCTTTCAGAAACTTCTCAGCAGGATCAACAAATGCATCATTCATCTCTTTCAGTGCACCTTCTTCCGCAACGGTTGGAGCCATTTTTAACAAGCTCCCCAATAGCTCCGAACCTAAGCTATCAACAGTACCTGTATAACAACACATGATGCAGACAATATGCAGCTGTTAGCAGAAGAATTAGCGAACAGAAAAATAAGCAAAAATGGAAAGTAAAATGTTTTGATTGTACCTTGAAGAATACATTCACATACTTCATCAATGGTTAAGTTAAACGCCCTTAAAAGTATAGCTATGTTCCGGGACTTGTGTGGGTCAAGGACCCTGGTCTTTTGACTCACACCTGCAGCCACTGGCCGAACCATCGGTTCACTGGTGCTATGCTTTGGTGCCAATGTTGACGATTTAGCCATGAACAAAGTCTCGATCATTTCTTCGTTCAACCTATGTGTTTTAAACTCAATTAAATGTAAAAACTAATGAAAAGATTAAGGGTTATTTGCCATAAGCCCATAACGGTATGCTAAATGTATCTTTCTCTCTATTTGTTACTTGTTACACCCCCTTCAACATGACTCATGCATAACATTCATTCTTTTTCATAATAACAAACAATTCCTTTGATTTAATGTTTTCGAGTGGATACAATGAGCATTTAAGGCGCAGTCCGAATTAATAAATGGGTACCCCTAATTTTCATTGTATATTTGAAAATATGAAATCAAGATGATTGTTGCTTGTCTTTTAGCATGAAAATAATGAAATATAACTAATGTCGTAAATGAGTGCAACCGTGACATGTAAATAAAAAAAAGAGCTTCCAAACGTTAAACGTACCATCTTTCCACTCACTTGACGACCCCACCCATGTTATAAAAATGTAAGGGTGGGAGGTTTTGTTTCTTTTCGAGATCAAAAGTTCAAATCTTAACATGAATGAATATTACTAATTTTGTGTTGGTTGTTATCTTTTCTAGATCAAAAGTTCAAATCTTAACATGAATAAATATTACTAATTTTGTGTTAATAACAACTAACGACCCTTAAAAAAATAGATAATAAATGTAGCAACACCCAAGTAAAGATGTAGAGGGAGTCAAGCACAACCCTACAATATTAATCAACTATTCAAATGTTGCATACGTCACTAACTACCACTTAAGCAATAATGACGTCATTATCTACTAATCATCATGCAATTAACTCCAAGATTATAGAAGATGCATATAAATCTTACTTAAAAGAATCAACTTTCAACTGATCCCACACCATAGCTTTCTCTGATCTTGATTTCACTTTATCCCAATGTAAAGCTTTCAACTTTGGCTTCAAAACCTCATCTTTTCTCTGTAACTCCAACAACCCAGATGCCGCCACTGGCGCCGGAGGCGGTGGCGGTGGCGCCACCGTGTTCTGACGCTGAACCACCGCCGGAGATCCTTTGCCGGAGAAGAAGCTGTCAAGATCCTCCACCTCGGTGAAAGAACACCGGTGGTGGTCTCGCCGGAGTAACGGCGGCAGAGGGTGGAGCTCCGGCGAACCCATTACGTCATAACTGGTGGCGGCGGTGGTGGTGGGTGGATTGAGGGTACCAAGATAAAGAAACTCGGAGCTTGGTGTGGAGGAGTTGTGTGGTGGTAGTGGTGGTGGTGGTGGTGGTTTGTCGGAGGTGGGGTGGTTGGCGGGAAACAGGCGGAGGCTGTCGGAGGTGGATGGTTGGTGGTGGTGACGGTGGTGTAAGAGGGTGGCAGCGACGGTGGCAACGGAGATGATGGAGATGAGAGATAGTGTGAGTGATAGGAATATTATTATCTTTTTGGAGACATGATGTGATTTGGTGGAAGATGATGATGATGGGAGGATGATGGAGGA
>BJCM01185485.1:0-10392 GCA_018326385.1 Flaveria bidentis
TCAGGAGTTCGATATTTGGAGAGAATATAGAGATCACCGAGGATGATCTTCGGACGGTGCTACAGTTCGGGGATGATATTGACTGTGCCACTCGATTACACCCCCTTACTGTTTGAGGATGTTTCATGCGAGCTAAGTACTCAGGAGACATCAATGCAAGGGTGCTCAACAAGAGCAACCTGTGCCCTCAGTTCAAGTACCTCGCACATGTGCTGCTGAAGTGTATTGCTTCTTGGAAGGGAGGGTTTGACGAGCTCTCAGATCAGATCCAGAACGCGTATGCAGTGTTGGTGCTGAACCACCCGTTCAGCTTCTCAAGGATGATCTTCACCTACTTGGTGGAGAACATTGAGGGGAAAGGGAAGGAGGGCTTTTGCATGTACCCTCGCTTTATGCAGATGATTATCGACCAGAAGCTCCCTTCCTTGCCGAAGGAGAAGGAGGATGAAGTGGTACTTGAGGTGATGGACGACACCATACTGGGTCATATGAAGGTCTACAGGGGGAAGCAGGTTAAGCCCCCTATGTGGAGATTATTCGGGCATCTTGCCCAGGAGGGTTACGTGGCGCCTGGCAGACGTAAGTGGCGTCACGTAGACAGCGACTCAGATGATGAGCAGCTTCAGCTCCTAGAGCATGACTCTGATGATGATGATAGCGGGGATGCTAGAAGTGAAGGGCCCACTCAACCAAGGGCCCACTACTGATAGTGTATCTCCAGCATCTACCCCCACTGGAGACATAGCAAAGACTGTCGGATTCCACCGGGAATTCAAACCTAGTGAGGAGGAGGAGGAGGAGGAGGATGAGGAGCCACTAACCCGGACTGTGGGCAGTAAAGTCGTTGCCACAGAACGGGGGCTCCGGGCGGTTGGTGGATGCCCTGGTGGGTCGGGAGATACTGACACTAATCCTACATATGCTCCCGATCAGCCAAACTGTGTTCTAGGGGGAGCATCCTCCTCGACAGGATCGAGGAAGAAAAGGATGGCTCAGCCCCATGGCATGAAGAAGAAGAAGCAAAGACTCACCTTCATCACTCCCACTACCACCACTACACCTACCACCACCACTCCACCTACCACCAAAGCCACCACCACAGCTACCACCACTACGAGACGACCCACTATCTCCACCACACCTCCACCCTCCACTACTACAACCACACCTCCACCAGTTATACCAACCCCAATCTACACCACAGCTACCACTACCACCACTAGCAACCATGTTGTACCACCATCACACCCTTCCTACACATCTGCATCACCTCTGCCTCCCAGCGGGGTTGAGGAACAGCTCATAGCACTTAATTGTATGGTGCTGAGGCCGTTAGCAGCAGACGAAGAGAAGACTGCTCAACTCAGACAGTTAGTGGAGCTTACAACTGCACAATCACAGCAGATCTCTCACAAGGCACACCAGATTGAAGAGCAGGCTCAGCAAATGGCTGTTTAGAGCCAAGAGATTTCCTAACTCAAGAGCAAAATGTGTTATCTACTAGGAAGATTGAGGAGTTGGAGGACGCTGAGAGGACCATCCTGCTCAAACTTAAGGACACAAAGGATGAGCCTCTGAAGATCAGAGAGGGAGACGGTGATGATGGTGATGATAGTGATGATGATGAGAGTGATGATGAAGATGATGATGGTGATGATGAAGATGATAATAGTGATGATGAAGATGATAATAGTGATGATGAAGGTGATGATGAGGTGGAGGAGACACCAAAGGAGGAGGAGAGGCATCTGCTTCGGGTGCACAGGAAGCTAGTGAGAGGCGGACAAAAAGGACTCAAGATCCAGGTGCCTTGACATCAGCCCCGACAGCAGAAGAACACAGGATCCAAGACAAGAGTAATATTTAGTTTTTTGTTATTTAAAATCATATGTATTTGGATCAATTATCAAATTAATGTAATGGATGTTTATATTTAATGTCTATGGTTATGTCTTGATTATTAGCTAATGATTGCTATGTTACATGTCTAAATTAAGCAGATCCAAATTTTCAAAGGGACGAATACGACGTTGCTCCCTTTCAACAGATCAAGACTCAACTAACCATGATTCTTGATCTGCAAGGGATTGTCAGGAGATCAGTGGGTTATACCCCTGAAGAAGGGGAAATAATTCATGATCTTACTGATGAGCAACTAGCAGAAATGTTCAAGCTCAATCCCGATGAGATTGTAAAGGATGCTCCAACTGTTGAAGTAGCCAGTGACGACAAGCAGAACGACATTGATGAGATAGAGATCGAGGACGTCACTCCAGAGGAATATCCAGAGTATGCTGACAAAGAGGGAAATGTGTTCCCCAATGTGGGTGATTCCCTGGTCAGTGATACATTTGAGATATTGGATAAGATGGAGCAAGAGTCCGAGAAGGTTGAAGAACAAGCCCAAGCCTCAAACACCAATGTTGATATCAGAAAGGCTAAATGGCCTGCATGTTTTGAGGTGATCTGAGCCTAACGCACTGCTCCTAAACCGAATGTCTACACCAAGCTCTACAAAGTGAAAAAACATCACAAGGTGTCAGGAAAGATTATCATGTGGACCCATTTTGATGATCATAACGTATACGCGGTAAAGAGAGAGAAGGGTATTGAGTACTTTAGATTCCCGCATGATCTAAAGTCTCTACCTGGTTTTAAGCTCAACCAGCTGGTTAAACTACAGTTGTTATACGCTGACCCGAGAAAGATGTCAGGCTGGTTTGAGGCGGCATTGAAGAAAGAGTACCACACCAAGTGGGTAAACAATCTACGAGGTATATTAGACGGTCTAAAGTTGATCCAATAACTGGAAAGCCAAAGATAATGCTGAAGTGGAGTCCTCCACACACAATGTCAAGAATCCCTCTCAGGGAAATGCCACAGGACTTCGCTCCACACTTTAAGTGATGGTACTATGATTGGAGATCAGGGGAGGCGGTCATTGTTCTGAACAAAGATGGTAGAATGGATACTATCAGGGTATTTGACCCAATATGGCTTACAAACTTGTCATTGAATATGTCTACACACTATACAAGTGGCCACTGTTCTATGACACGCAAGATATTGTACAAGCCCTCCAATTCCAAAATGTGATACGACTCTGCTTTGCATTTGAAATACATGCAGGAGTCACATGAGAGGAGAAGTACAATAAGTACAAGGAGGTTATGAAGAAGGTAAGACAAAAGATGAATCTAGGTCCAAGGCGGAGTTTGTTGATACATGTGTACCTTCATTCTGATCTTCATGTAATATGTCTTTGTTTTCTTATGCTTATGTAATAGTTAGGTACTTAATGAAATGAAAATGTTTGATTGTGTTTATAATGTTTAATATTACATTAATGAGTTGTTTAATGCTTATCGAAGTGATTATATAGGTTTGTGGTTGATTGATTTAATATAAATAATATTATGACATTTAAACTTAATAACATGAAGTTATCATGCGAATGGCCCATGCTAATGGACCATACGCATGAACAACTTCATGCGAATGACTCACTCGCACGACTGAACCAGGAGACTGCATCAGTCGTATGATTGTCACCTAAGATTGGCTCAGTCACACAACTGAACACTCAGTCGGGCGAATGGACCAACCGTATGACTCAATCGCACGGCTAAACCATGTTAATGGTTCAGTCGGCCGAATGTGCAACCCTAACCTATAAATACCACCTAATTCGTGGAAAACATAAGGCATTCAATCCACTTTGACTCTAGACGTACCCTAGCCATCTAGAAGCCTCTAAGTTCGTACTCCAAGTTCATAGAACGCTATAGATCAATTCCTAATTGATTCTTGACGTTAGATTCAATACATCATTGTGTCTTCGTGCGTTCTCACTGACTGGATCGCCAATCAAATAGGATTCCGCACTATTTGATTTGGTTTAACACGTTAATAGTTGGTGTTTTGTTCAAATACAAGATCCTAACATCAAGCACCTCGCGAATGTGTCCGACATGTTCCTCCTCGCTCCTCGATTAAATGAGGATATCATCGATAAATAAAATCACAATTATTTATCAAACATCTATTGACACACACGATTCATCAAATCCGTAAACGCAGTTATTGTGTTAGTTAATCCAAAGGAAATAACAAGGAATTCATAGTGTCCATAACGCATGCAAAAGGCTATTTTGGGAATATTTTGCTTCTTCAATTTTAGTTGATGACAGCTAGATCAAAGATCTATTCTCGAAAAGCAACTGACACCTTGGAGTTGATAAACAAGTCATCAATTCTTCTATATAAACAATATTGGAGCACCCTAGGGAGGGATACTCGGTCGAATAAACCCCTTGTCTAGAAGCTCTTGCAACTAGGACAGAGCCAATTAAAACAGTTCCCTTGTTCTATAAAGATTTTATTAGAGAATACAAAACCTAATAAGGATCGATAAATGAAATACATCCTTACAAAACATAACCATAGGGTGTTAAATGGAAACTACCTCTTTGAAAGAACTCGAGGAAGATGAATATTTGAATGAAAAACCTCCAAACAAGAAGGCCTCAAGCTTGTGTACCCACCAGGCTTCCAACAAACACCTTTGTTGCTAGGATGTTTCAACACTTGATAGAGATTCTTTCTTCTCTTGATTCTTAGCCGAAAATAATAGAGGACAGAATAGATAACTCAGCACTTTTGTTTGTGTTTTCTTGTGTGTAAGAAAGTGGAGTGCATGTAGCATCATTGGTACAGTTTACCCATGATTTAAAACATCAATTAATGTTGTAGAAAACAAGAAAAAATAACAAAGGAAGAGAGAAAAAGAGGGATGGCCCCTTTGTCTCTTTCCCTCTAAAAATTTAAGTTTTTCCTTTAAATTTTTTACATATTGTTTATGTAACATAGCGTAATACATATAACATATAACATGTTACTAGCCAATGTATATTGTTGTTCAACCATGTAAATAACAATGTAGAATACTCTCTTTGAATATAAATTATCCATATTATTCATTTACTTTACAAGTTCAAATATTTAGAAATCCAATATCAAAATACTCTAAGTGTTAATATTTATTCGTTTGATCATATCATAAAATAAATATTTTTGGTGTTTGTCAAGCTTCTTATTGGGTATGACCAGACTTGGATCATAATGTACAAGCCACATCAATTTAATATGTGTCTTGGGCAGACCCAGTCAAACAATCTCCTACTTGCACAAGATACATAGAAGATTTATGCAAGTAGCAAATACCACCGAACAACGGTTTACTACGAGTATTACATATGACTATGTGCCATTCAATAACATCATCTTCTTCAAGTATCTTACTTGAAAATAACTTTGGTGAATCCATCATTTACCCTTTTGTCACAAATGTCTTGTCAAATCCAGAGACACAGAGTGATCATTCTCTATTGATTTAAGTTTAGTAGGCCTTAGATATCATACTTTCAATGTATGAGTGGGAAAATCCCTTCTTAACTACATACATCTCTCACAATCACCTTATACGACACCTGAACTTAGTCTTTTGTATTGTCCATTTCTCAGAACAACGAAGAACTAGGTCAAAGTATAATATTTGGTGAACATCAATACCTAATATGTATCTCAGGTTGAAGGGTACTATGTTGTTCTCCTTTACTTAAATTTACTTATGATCAATCAAGAAGATACCATGTAATAACATTTAAGAGTGTGTCAGTCGATTATTTGTATCCTACAAATACCAATGAACTACGGTCGCAACATTTTGCTCTATATTCATGAAAGTCTTACGTTCATATTTGTTCCCACAAGTATGATCGATTAAAGACATTTATAATATTTAGCCTATTCATGGATTTAAACATGCTAAAATGGAACATAACTCAATATCGCACGATCATATAAAATAGTCACAATAACAATAGTGTCGTTATTCAAAATCTAAAGAAATCAAATTCAATCACTAGATTATCGAAGTCCTAAGGCAGAAGTATGGCTCTCATGCTTTGGCTTATCAAGGAGTTTCATGAGTGGATTTGTGATGTTTTGGTCGGTATGAACTTAACGAATACATATTGTTCCCTTAATAAATTCATCCCTTACGTTGTTGAATCTCTACTCAATGTTCGTTGTCTTTTGATGTGCACGAGGTTCCTTGATTTGAGAAATCGCACGCTTGTCGTCCCAAAAGATCTCTAGAGGGTCTTGAATGGAAGTGATCACCCCTAGATCAACAACGTATTTCTTTAACCATGCAGCTTCTTTTGTTTCCAATGAAGTGATGATGTATATTTACTCTTTAGTGGACAATACAACTACATCTTGCTTTGATCTCATCCAAGAGACTGTCCCTCTATTCATAATAAAGACATACCCCGATTGTGATCGATAATCATCTCACTCAGTTTGGAAACCTGTATCCGTGTAACCCTTTACAACGAGTTCCTCTTCAATAGATCTATATATTTGAAACATATCCATAGTTATCCTAAGGTATTTTAATATACTCTTAACAACCATCCAATGGATATTACCTTGATTCTACTCATACCTACTCGTCATGCTTAAAGCACATGACACTTCTGGTCTAGTGCATATCATTGCATACATGATGGATCCTACAGTAGATGCATATGGGGCTCCTTTCATCTTTTCTTGTTCATCCATTGAGCTTGGACATTGAGATGCACTCAATATTGACCCTTTTTGAATAGGTTCCAAACCTTTCTTAGAGTTCTCCATCTTGAATCTTTTCAAGATTTTTTCAATGTATGCACTTTGGTTTAAACCTATTAACAACCTTGATCTATCCCTATAGATCTTTATTCCTAAGATGTAGGCGGCTTCACCAAGATCTTTGATGGAATAACAACTTCCAAGCCAGGTTTCTACACCTTCCATGGTTGGTGACATCCAAACAGTAGAATTTCATCGACATACAATACTAAGAATGTGATGATGCTTCCATAATCTTTCTTATACACACATGTGTAATCAGTGTTTTTGATGAATCCAAATTTCTTGGTTTCTTCATCAAAACGGTGATTCCAACTTCTTGATGCTTGTTTCAATCCATAGATTGATTTCTTTAACTTGCATACTTTGTTAGGATGTTGTGGATCAAGAAAACCTTCAGGCTGAACCATGTAGACATCCTCTTCAAGATGTCCATTGAGGAAAGCAATTTTGACATCCATTTGCCAAATCTCATAGTCATAATATGCGACTATGGCAAATAATATCCTAATCGACTTTAGCATTGCTACATGCGAGAAGGTCTCATCATAATCAACCCCTTGAGTTTGAGTGAAACCTTTTGCTACAAGTCTTGATTTATAAGTACCCATGTTTCCATGCATATTAGTTTTCTTCTTGAAAACCCACATGCTTACAACTGGTTTGGAGTTAACGGATGGCACAACCAATTCCCACACTTGGATGTCATACATGGACGAAATTTCTATGTTTATGGATTCAAGCCATTTGTCAAAATTAGAATTTGACATTGCATCATGGTATGTGGTCGGTTCATCCGAGTCGACCACATAGCATCCATACATAAAAAATACATATCTTTCGGGTAGATTACTAATTCTACTAGATCAGCGAACGTTTTGTGTTTATTGATCAACCACTTGAACGTTTTCAAAAACTTCTTGTTCATTGCTAGTATCAACCAAACATGTATCATCTTGTGGCTCTCCATCCTCCTCAAGTTCTATTATTCTATTACTTGCTCATTCCATAAGGAATTTAGTTTCCAAGAACTCAGCTTTTCAAGGAATAAATACCTTTTTCTCTGTTGGATTGTAGAAGTAATATCCTAAAGAATCTTTAGGATATCCTATAAAGATACACTTAATGGATCGGCTTTCTAACTTGTTTAGTGTGTTTTGTTTAACATAAGCTTCACAGCCCCATGCCTTAAACTATGATAACGATGGAACCCTTCCATGCCATATTTTAAAAGGTGTCTTATCCACTTTCTTGGTTGGGGCCATATTTATAAACGGACCGAGGAGAGTAATGCAAAACTCCAGAATGATAGAGGCAATATGTTCCTAGCCATCATATATCGAATCATAACTAATAGGGGTCGGTTCTTCCTTTCAGACACACCATTATGTTGTAGTGTTCTGGGTGGATAAAGTTGTGAGATGATCCCATAACTCCTAAGATGATCTTGAAAGGCATCACTAAGGTATTCACCTCCTCTATCTGAACGAAGAAATTTGATTGTTTTGTTTAGTTGATTTTCTACATAATTTTGTAAGATTTTGAACATTTCCAAAGCTTCGTATTTGTTCCTTAGCAAGTACACATAACCATAATGACTATAATCTTCGATGAAGGTAATGAAGTATCTTTCACCATTCCTTGTCATTGCTTTAAAAGGACAACATACATCCAAATGTATGACTGCTAATAATTCTTTTGCCTTTTCGTTAGTGCCAACAAAGGGTTCCTTGGTCATACTTCCTTGTAAACAAGATTCACAATTATCAAATGAATCGTGTTCATTTGGATGACAAAGACCATTCTTTTGAAGTGTTTGAATTTGATTCTTATTTATGTGACCAAGACGAGAATGCCAAAGATAAACTTAAACCAATTTTAAGTTTCTGTGATTTTGATCCGTACAACATGTTATCAAAGGATGTGTTGTCATGAAGTAATTCATAAATTCAATTAGAAGGCATAACTCTAAAATAAAGCACATTATCCATAAAAACACAAATACCATGGTCAACAAACATTAAAACATAACCATATTGTCTTAAAAGAGAAACATAAATAATTTTCCTATTCAAACTTGGAACATACAAAATTGCAGGACCAGTGAAGGGGGTTCACTTACAACACAACAACACAAAGAGATGATTAAGTAAAACTTAATCAAACAGTAAACTGGATCAACCACAATAAGACACTAAGAACACAAGTAATGTAAGAGACAGAACACAAGATCACAAGTATATGGTTTTCAAGAATGCAGTATATTGCTTTGTCTATGTTCTATTACAAGTGTTACAAAGCATAAAGGAAAGATACAAGAACAAGAGATACTTATACTACATCCTACAACCGGCCATACTAGGAATGCTAGCTAGATACAATTTACTAGACACAAACAAATCAATTGTAGTGTCAAAAGGGAGATTGCGTTTTGACTAGTCACAATGACATGCCATAGCTCACATCCTTATCTATTACAAAAAGGATAAAGTACATGAAGTAGAAAGTTACATACTAAAGACCTCAATATACTTTTACCAAAAGCATGGACCTTTTCACCAACTCATGCAAGATGCTGACTTTACAGAGATGCAGCGGAAAGGTGTCTAGCTTTATGGAAAAGTACATCAGATAAAGCATGTTACTTAATGTCTTCGGAAGAAATCTATCTTTAAGAGTTGAGGCTTTGGAAGACTTTGTCTCTGAAGCTTTGGAAGACTTCACATTTAGGTTTGGAAGATTTTACACTAGAATATTTTATGTTGCAAGTGTAAAACTTCTTAAGTATTCTTCTTCAGTACTTGTGTAGCATGCATGCAGAAAGACTTTGGATGTTTGGGTTGCATCAACCTCTTCATAAATTCTCTACAAACTCCCCCTAGGATGATGCTACCAAAACAATTAGTAGACTTCAGATAACAATAGTCCTCATTAGGATGATCTCCATTACTTTCTTCATGAGGTGATTAGGATCCTTTAGACTATCAAAATGTCTTCTCATGTCAAAGAGATCATGCCAAGGCAACTGAAACATTTCTTGCCAAGTGTAGATGTCTTCAGTGCCTTGTTCTCTAATGACATGCCATCTTTCCGGATTTATGGTGTAGGTCCAGGACAAAATGGGTCTTCCTGATGCTAGAGGAGCTACTAGAATGGGAGATGATGGAGCATCCTTTGGCTACACATCCTCAGGATGTTCTAACTCATCTTGAGGTTTAGAAAAGGATGTCATCTTCTTTTTATTTGGTTTTGGTTTAAAAGCCATCCTTTTCTTTCTCTTTACACCTTTCAACTAAGAAGATTGGCCTGTAGTACCAGATTGATCTTCATTGTCTTTCTCATTTGGGTCTTCTACTCTCACAGGTTCAGATTGAGAGTGAGATTGACCCAGTTTTTGATCAGAAGATGAAGCTTGCTGAGATTTAGTAGGAGGTCCAGGTTGTGATGTCTCTGGTTGTTCAACCTTAACCTCCACTTCAGGTAGGGCTTTACTTGGAGGGGAGTGTAAGTCAACCAACTCTCCATTCTTGATCTTCTGCTTGATCACCCTAATATGATCATCCATAGTAGATAGGTACATGGGGCCAAGTCTCCTTCTGGAGAATCCATACAGCTTCAAGAAGCTCATCATCCTCTGCCTGTCAGCAGACTTCTTCATACTCTTTTGGATGATGGCTCTTGATTTAGCAGCTTCTT
>BJCM01185762.1:0-10867 GCA_018326385.1 Flaveria bidentis
AGATGCTCATCCGCATTGACTCACATCATCCGCATTGGCTTACTTTGCTCATCCGCATTTCCATACTTAGTCAAATGCTCATCCGCATTGACTCACATCATCCGCATTGGCTTACTTTGCTCATCCGCATTTACATCTAAACACTTAGGCAGATTTAAAAACTTATCAAGTGGATCTAAAACATCATTTTCGATTTCCATACACCCTTCATCATGTTCTAAGCTTAATTCTTACCCTCTAAGCCTTAGAAACACAATCATACATCATCAAGCATGAACATAGTCACACATCACATCATCGTACACACATTCAAGCATTCGGGTCCGAAACCCAGTTTAATAAAATCATACATTCCTGCATTTCCAGCCCCAAAATCAGTTAAAAACCAGTAAAAGAGGGGTTCTAGATCTCACCTTTGCAGCTTTTGAGTATGGCTTCCTCCAAACTCGTTTGCAAATTGAATCCAACTGCTTAGGAACCCACTTGAATTCGAATTATTTCTTGTTTTTCCTTCAAAACCGAGAACTTGCTGCTCTTTCTCTCTCAAAAACCCGAACATCAGAGGTGTATGTGACATATAGGCGACCATACCCCTTTTACACCCACTTTTCAAACATTTTGTGCTTTTGGACACTTTTTACCCCTAGACTTGAGTTTTATTTCTTTTCCTTCTTTTCTTTCACCTTATTCATTCTTTTCTTTGACTTTAAAATAACCGGATGTTACACGATACCATATTTGTGGGATAAAGGTCACCTAACCACTTATGTTGGAAAACTCACATGTGTGTGCAAGTAGGGGGACTTGATTTGCAAACCATGTTAAATGGATCACCTACAATATGGTTTACAAAGGTGTTGATGGGATAAACGTGCCGAGCCTACATATGATGTTTAAGTCGATCCCATACCCCTAGAAGTTGCAAAGGGTTGCAATTGTCAAAACATTGACTACCTTATTAATTTAAATAATGGGATAAAGGTCACCTAACCACTATTTAAATGTAACGTTGGATTCTAGAATTTTAAAATTGTGTATGACACATAAAAGGGCTTTAATTATTAAAATATGAGAATATCAAAAATACTAAAATTGAATTTTGTTAAATTTTGTAGATGGCCACCAACAACAATGAAAATAATGATATATCATCCGCTCACTCACTATCACTAAGGACCACTATTTAAACCTAATAAGGAGGGTGAGGAGGACTATAATAATTGGGTGAAATACACTGAGGACTCGGTCCAAGTGTCTTGCCTCATGTTGGCAAGTATGACTCCGAATCTCCAAAAGGAGTATGAACATCACGGAGCGTACGACATGATTACCCGGTTGAAGGAAACATTCCAACAACAAGCAAGGGTAGAACGCTTCGAAACGGTTCGAGAACACCATGCATGTCGTATGGATGACACCCAATAAGTTTCATCTTATGTACTTAAGATGAAAAGCCATATTGACCGTCTCCAATGGCTGAACTGTCCCGTCTCAAAAGAGTTGGCTACGGATTTGATCCTCAACTCTTTGTCAAAAAGGTTTGACAACTTTGTTAGGAACTATAACATGAATAGGTGGGACAAGAACATAAGTGAGCTTCACTCTATGCTCAAAACAGCCGAAGTGGCCATAGGTAAAAGGGTTTTACCCGTTCTCACCATCAATGAAGGTGGGAACAAGAAGAGGCCTCACCTCGCACCAAAGGCAAATGTTGCCAAGGGTTAAGGGCATGTTAGGGCAAAGGGAAAGGGAGTGGTAAGAGCGCCACCACCAAACTAGTGGAGAAGAAGTAAAAGGTTTGTTTCGAATAACCCATGCTTTAAGTGTGGAGAGATTGGACATTGGGCGAGAAATTGCCCTGTCCATCTCAAAGAATTGCAAGCTAAGAGGGATATCGGGCAAACCTCAGGTACAATTTTCAAGATTCATATTGATCTAAACTTAATATCCTCTAACACATGGGTATTAGATACCGGATGTGGAACTCACATTTGCAACTTATTGCAGGGGTTCAAAAGAAGTAAGTACTTCAAGAAAGGGGATGTTAGACTCTACATGGGGAATGGGGCAAAAGGTCAAGTTGAAGGCCGGGTACTACATCTTGAAGCTTCCAAATGGTTTGGAAGCAATTTTGAACAATGTTTTGTATGCTCCTAGTTTGACTAGGAACATTATTTAAGTTTCCCAAGTAAGGCAATACGGTTATGTCATGACATTTAATGAAAATGAAATTCATGTTTCTTTAAATGACATCTTTTATTTTAATGCTATTCCTTTTAATGGTATTTATGAATTGGTTCATGAAAACATATTATATGATAGCTCATTGTACCAAACCACCACTAAGAAACTCAAATTGGATTTGAGTGATACCTATCTTTGGCATTGCCGTCTTGGTCATATAAACAAGAAGTGCAAACAAACACTTCAAAGGAATGACCTTTTAAAAGCAAGTGAATATGATTCATTTGACGTATGTGAATCTTGTTTACAAGGTAAAATGACTAAGGCACCTTTTTGTGGCAAATCCGAAAGGGCAAAAGATTTATTAGGCATCATAAATTCAGATGTATATGGTCCTTTTAAACTAATGACTAGGTATAATAAAAGATACTTCATTACCTTTACCGACGACCATAGTCGATATGGTTATGTGTACCTGTTAAGACACAAAGATGAAGCTTTTAAAATGTTCAAAATCTTCCAGAATGAAGTAGAAAATCAACACAACAAGAAAATAAAAATTCTCCACACCGAGAGAGGAGGTTAATAGCTAAGTGATACTTTTAGATATCATCTTAGAAGTTGTGGTATTGTCTCATAACTATCTCCACCTGGAACACCACAACACAGTGGTGTGTTCGAGAGGAGAAATCGAACTCTATTGGATATGGTTCAATCTATGATGGCTAGAAGCTCATTGCCTCTATCATTTTGACGTTTCGCTTTGCTCTCTACGGGCAGTATTTTGAATATGGCCCCAACCAAGAAAGTTGAAAAGACACCTTTTGAAATATGGAATGGAAGGGTTCCATCACTATCATATTTAAAGGTGTGCGGTTGTGAGGCTTATGTTAAGACTCCCACCTCAAACAAGTAAGAAAGCCGTTCCACTAAGTGTATCTTCATTGGATATCCTAGAGATTCTATGGGATATTATTTCTATGATCCATTGGAACAAAAGGAGTTTGTTACCAAGAAGGCCGAGTTCTTAGAAGCAAAGTTCCTTATGGAAGGAACTAACAGTAGAACAGTGTAAGGCCCTGTTCCCGGGACGCTCACAGCTGCTCAATCATTGCACATAAAACATATATTTACATTTATTCTTCATGAAACATTGCAGCGGAACATTAAAATAACCTTTTCATTATAAATGCTTTTGCAATATAATACGACATCCGTTACACAATTTCATTTGTTCGCATTACAATGCAAAAACATTAACAAAAGAATGCCATCAAAATGCCAAGTAACTGCCCCGCGCCATCATCAACAATGCTCACCTGCCAACTGGAAAATGCATAAAAAGTCAGCTTTGCTGAGTAAGTTCTAGTTTTAAAGTAAAACATACTTTACTTCCTTTTAAAACCATTCTTTACTTTCATTCAATCATAACAGGTTTTAGAATGTGATCACACATCATACTTACACATAGATAATATTTATTATCTTCAACATTATTCGTTTCGTACATTTATTATCTTTCATTTCCATCTAGGTCCTATCATGTGCTTAACCCCCCTCTAGAGCACCAAGCAATTCATCTATGGTTAAGTGACAATGACCCCATACATATGGTCAATCACAAAGATTGAACCCCCTGTGTGCATCCTCAAGGGGTATTTAACCCGCACACAGTTGAGCTGACAACCCCTCATTGGGTGTGAACCGCTATACATTTGCTTAATCACATGGATTAAGCCCCAGAGTGCATCCTCATGGGGTAGCTAACCCGCACACGGTTGAGCTAACACTCCTCATTAAGTGTGAACCTCCATACATTTGCTTGCAAGCCTTTCTTCCGTTCATTCATTCATTAATGCATGCATTCTCTCATTACGTTCCTCTTTTCATTATCTTCCACTTTACGTTACATAATACTTTTCATTCACAATAACATTCAACGTAATGCCACGGGAAAATAATCATACATAACAAGGAACACAAACATAAACAGTCAACATCATCATACAGGGCATCATACATACATAACATACATCATACATACCATCATGCATAAACATCAATCATAGATCATAACCTGCCCATCATAACATCTATGACCTCAAAAAGTCAACTTACATAGCCCAGGAACCTCCCAAGTCAAAGCCTACATTTAACCTTTTTCCCCAAAATGTCAGAAAATATTCTAAGTGTTCATCCGCATTTCCCTTTTTGTTCATCCGCATTTCTTTTTGTTCATCCGCATTTCTTTTTGTTCATTCGTGTTTCTTTTTGTTCATCCGCATTTCTTTTACTCATCTGCATTTGTCAATGTTCATCCGCATTTGTTCATCCTCATTGACTTTTCTCAATCAACATTTGTCAATGTTCATCCGCATTTGTTCATCCGCATTGACTTTGTTCATCTGTATTTCCTCAGTCGCATGAACTTACTCATCTGCATTTCCCAAGTCGCATGACTTACTCATCCGCATTTCCTCAATCGCATGAACTTACTCATCCGCATTGACTTTCTCATTCGTATTTGTCAATTTTCATCCGCATTTGTCAATGCTCATCCGCATTTGTTCAACACTTAGGCAGTTTTTCTAAACTTAGGCGTACGAACTACTATTGGGGTATGAGCAGCCAAGGGCACACTTATCATCATGAATCGGTATCCAAACACCATCTATCATGTTCTAAGCTTAAATCATGCATCCTAAGCCTTAGAAACACAACCATAACATCAACGAGAATGAACATAGACCAAAATCACACCATACCCGCAACATACACACATTCAAACATACAGGTATGAAACCCTAGTATTATAAAAAGTTCATAAATGCAATTCCAGCCCCAAAATCAGTTAAACCATGTAAAAAGAGGGGTTCTAGAACTCACCTTTGCAGCTCTTGAGTATGGCTTCTTCCAAACCCATTTGCAAATGAGTTCAACCACCTAGAAACACACCAAGAAGACACACCAGAACACACACAACACACATGAGCATAAACCCGAGGCAAGGCCTGTTAAGAACACTTAAAAACCATAAATTCTTACCTTGAATTCGACTTTTCAGCCCTTGTTCTTCAAAGAATCCGAAGCTACCCTTTCTCTTTCTAGAAAAAATCTGATGATTTGGGGTTGTAAGAAGAGAGTGGGCGGCCATGCCCACTTTACACCCACTTTTCCAATCTTTTGTCCTTTTTGACACTTTTTACCCCTTAACTTGGGTAAAATATATTTTCTTTCTTTTTTCTTCACATTATTCTTTCTTTCTTTGACTTTAAAAATAACCAGGTTTTAGAAGTCCACCCCCCTTATATAGGTTTCATCCCCAAAACCTGTTATTCCTCAAACAATTATGGATAATGTTGCCTCGTCTCTTCTTCAGTCTCTCACGCAGACTCGGATCCCTTCCTGTGTTTCCACTGTACACGCACAAGAGGAACCACTTTATTCCTCATCCTCTTCTCTTTTCGATGAATGATCGCCACTGGTTGCTCCACGTAATTGAGCCGTTCATCTACTTTGATATCTTCTAGTGTAACAATCATATCCTCATCTACTTTGATACATGGAATGCTGGGTGAATTCTACTTAAGTCATCTAGTAACTCTAATCTATAGGCCACCTCTCCTACTCTAGCAATGATTTGGAAAGGCCCTATGTATCTCGAGCACAACTTGCCCTGCTTTCTGAAACGAATGATACCCTTCCAAGGTGAGACTTTCAACATAACCCTTTCACCTACCTGGAACTCAATCGGTCTATGTTGTTTGTCAGCATATGAGTTCTGTCTATCTTTGGATGCCTTCATCAAGGCTTTGATCTTGTCAAGCTTCTCAGTCGTAGCCTCGATCAACTCGTCGCTTCCTAACTCTTTCTGACCAATATCACCCCAACACATGGGTGTTCGGCATCTTCTACCGTATAGCATCTCATAAGGGGCCATACCAATGCTGGCATGATAACTGTTGTTATATGAGAACTCAGCTAAAGGTAAGTGATTAGCCCAACATCCTCCAAAATCAATAACACATGCACGAAGCATATCCTTTTGCGTCTGAATGGTCCTTTCTGACTAACCATCTGTCTGAGGATGATAAGCCATGCTAATATGCAACCTCGTCCCCATCACATCGTGGAATTTCTTCCAAAATTTAGTTGTAACCGGGTGTCACAGTCAGACATAATAGACACCGGCACACCATGACGAGTTACAATCTCCTTAATGAAAAGATCAGCCAACCTCTCGGATGAATATGTCTCGTGAATCGGTAGAAAGTGAGCACTCTTCGTCAAAGGATCAACTATCACTCATATAGCACCGTACCCTTGCGCGGTACGCGGTAGCTTCGTAATAAAATCCATGGTGATGTGCTCCCACTTCCACTCTATTATATCCAACGGTTGGATCTTTCCATATGGCTTCTAATGCTCCGCCTTCACTTGCAAGCAAGTAAGGCACTTACTCACATACTCCACCACATCAAGCTTCATACCCAGCCACCAATAGTCTTTCTTCATGTCTGGGTACATCTTTGTAGCATCGGGATGAATAGAGTATCGAGTCTTATGAGCTTTGTCCATGATCTTCATACGTGGATCCCCAAAACGAGGAATCCACATTCGTCCAAATCGGGTTCATACCCGGCCACCAATAATCTTTCTTTGACTTTATAAATAACCGGGTGTTACATCGATGCAACGAAACTAGGTGTAAATGACCAAGAAACGTTTGTATTGACTCAATAAGATTCGGAAATGAAATTATAGTGGGGGAATGAATGAACTTAGACTGAAATTAGAATAGAATATCAGATACGTTTATGAGAAGTTAGTAAAGGAAACACTACCAAGCAAATAGCATTTTCTTTATTCTCTATCAAAATTTTGCAATTGTAGATTGCTGCATCAAATTATTCACCAAAGCATAACTAAATACATAGGAAAGAAACTAGTTATGCAAAATAATTAAACAATAATAGGTTTTCATGGATCGTTATTTGCTTTATGCAACAACCTCCAATGTTATAGATTGTTGACTCTCAAGTATTCTAAACACACTCATGTACCAATCTTATAAAATCTTATTAAAATCATCATTGTAATCAGACTAAATAATCACAAATGAATACAGTATGTCTTGTTAACTCGAAAACCAAAACAAAACATAAAACGACACGAGTGACCCTTTAATTCAATCCTCTTCTACCCAAAACTAATCCTGAACACACCACAACTAACTTCAAACACTCTTGTCTTTAAAATCCATTAAATTAAGCAAATGATAGCTCTCGATCGATAGAATCCTTTTTTAACCTTTAGCGCAATGAAACTACACGTAAATGAGCAATAAAATTTTGTATTGACTCAATCAGATTCAAGAATGAAATTATATGGGGGAAATGAAAGTAATTAAACTCAGAACCGTTTTCGTACGAAATACTAACAGATTTTGCGTTTATACCGAATCAACTAGTGCGGAAACCTATTTGATTGGTGATTCAATCAATGAGAACAAATACCCGATTGATATAATATTGAAACTAAACGTTATGAACGAATAGACATCGATTAGGAATGATCTATGAAGTTGGACAGGCTTCCTTGGACGATCTAGATGGCTATTCTCTTAATTGTTGCATTTTCCATGAATTAAGTGGTATTTATAGGTTAGGGGTTTCCAATCGTACGACTGAACCATTAGCATGGTTCAGTCGTGCGACTGAATCATGCGATTGATCCATATGCACGACTGAAGGTTTAGTCGTGCCACTGAGTCAATCTTATGTCTCTTCGTACGACTAATCCAGTCTCATGGTTCAATCGTGCGACTGTTCTATAAGCATGATGTCCATTCACATAAAGACTCATCCCACTAGGTTTGAACATATTTCTCAATCATTATTGACTAAGAACCATGCACAACAACCTCAAACCTATATAGTAAGTTCATTATATTTCAACACACAATAATACTATGAAATATTAAACATTATAAACATGAACCACATATTATATATCATTAAACCCATTCAGTACATATGTGCAAGACATGAAAGACATTTACATTACGCTTATAAACTAGGTACACATGTATCTACAAACTCCCCCTTGGACCTAGTTTCCTCTATTGTCTAGCATTCTTCACATGTTCTTGAAACTTCTTCTACTTCTCTTCTGTTGTGACTCCTGCGTGTATCCCAAATGCAAAACAGAGTCGTATAACATGTTGAAATTGAAGAGCTTGTATTGTATCTTGCGTGTCATAGAACAGTGGCCACTTGTATAGTGTGTAAACATCTTCAGCTGACAAGTTGGTTAGCCACATAGGGTCAAATACCCGAATAGTATTTATCTTTCCTTCTTTATTCAGCACTATGACTGCTTCACCCATCCTCTAATCATAATACAACTATTTGAAGTGTGGAGTGAAGTCCTGAGGCATTTCTTGCAAGGGAATCTTAGACATACTGCACGAAGGACTCCACTTTAGCACGACCTTAGGCTTCCCAGATATAGGATCCACTTCAGACCTACGAATGTACCTCTTCGGCTGTTAAAGTCTGAAGTTTACCCACCTGGTGTGGTACTCTTTCTTCAACACAGCTTCAAACCAACCTGACATCTTCCTTGGATTAGCATATAGCAGAACTAAGCACGCCAGTAGGTTGAGCTCAAAACCTAGGAAAAGTCTTCACATCATGAGGATATCTGAAGTACTCAATCTCCTTTTCTCTCTTTACAACATAGACATTCAAGTCTTCAAAATAAGCCCATGCAATGATTTTTCTGGACACCTTTTGATGTCTCTTGAATCTGTACAGTTTGGTGTAGGCAATTAGCTTTGTAGGTGTGCGCTAGGACTTCATTTCAGCAAAACACGTTGCCCATTCAGCTTTCTTCAGTTCGACCTTGGCGTCCGAAGCTTGGGCCGAGCTTTCTTCATTCTCCTTTCCTTTCCCCACTTCATCCAGCTTCTAAAATGTAGCACTGCCAAAAGTATCACCCAAATTGGGTATAACATTGCCTTCGTGGTCAGCGTACTCTGGATAGTGCTCAGCTGTAATATCCTCAATCTCAATCTCATCTACATCTTGTAGCTCCTCATCACTCAGTACATCGACTTCTGGAGCATCTTTGACAATTTCGTTAGGATTAAGTCGGAATATCTTAGCCAGCTGGTCATCAGTCAGATCATGAATGATTTCTCCTTCTTCAGGAGTGTAGCTCACTGACCTTATGACTATCCCTTGAAAGTCAAGAATCATGGTTAATTGAGTGTTGACCTACTGAAGGGGTCAGACATCATATTTGTCTCTTTGTAGAAGTTCATCTGTTTGATTAAACATTAAGCACAACACACATAAGTCATCATATAAAGCATTTAAACATAAACAGACCAAAAATGATAATTAATTACATTAATGTAATATAATTCAAACACAAAAGTGTCTAAATACAAATACATCTAACTATTACTTTTGTCTTGAATTGTAGGTTCTTCAGTAGGAGGAGCGGAGGATGAGGCTCCTTGATCTTGATTCCTTTTAGTTCGCCTCTCCTGAGCCTGAGGATTAGAGGCTGATGCAGATGCATCACCTTCCTGATCATCATCCTCATCTTGATCCTTTCGGCTCGGTCCTCCCTCCTCGACATCTTCTTCAGTATTATCTTCATCCTTATCATCATCTTCATCATCACCATCACCATCTTTGATATTTAGAGGCTCATTCTTTGATCCTTTTAGCCTGAGTAGAATCTTATTGTTCTTTTTCTCTAGATCCTCAATCCTCTTAACATAATGGGCATTCTGCTCTCCGAGCTGTGTGATCTGCTCTGCCTGAGCTGTGTGATGTGTTCTGCCTGAGCTGCATTGACCTCCATTAGCTGGTTGTGCAGCACAACTCTTTGCTCATCCGTGGCAAGCAGCTTCAGCACAATCTGGTTGAGGTTGGCTAGTTGTTCCTCTAACCTTAAATTAGGTAGAGTGGATCCATGGGTCATCAGGACTTGAGTGAATGTCCCGGCTCATTGGGTGGTGGTTGTAGTGGTGGATGTGGTGAATATTGGAGGTGGAATGGGAATGGATCGTGATGGGGTGGCAGTGGTAGTTGTGGTAGCAGGTGTGGTAGTGGTGGTAGGTGTCACACCCCAACCTTGATGGCAGAAACATCGAGATGTGAGAGTTAAGATTGTTCACAGTCACATAACGCTATTATTAAATCCAAATATAATAATCATAAGTTCCAAATGTAACATTACAAGCATAAGTCTCAAATAAGAAAATCATCAAGTCATAATAAGAAATATTTCAAGTTCATTCATTTATTAAACTAGGTCCAATCCTAGGGGTGAATAAGCTTCAAAGGTGGCAATCAAACTTGCACGTTTCCTGAAACATGTTAAAAATAAAAGGTCAACATAACGTTAGTGAGATTTCAATAGTTTTCAATAAATATGTATATAAAAGATGGCAATTCATGTTATAAGTTAGAGAACAAAGTAACTAGGGATGTAAGACAGAATGCACAATCAAACCTTGACAGTTTTACAAGTCTTAATGTTTACAAGTTTGTACGATTAGCTAAGTGTACTTGTATCAACCAAGCAGGCTTGTCAGGCCCATAGATCTATGACGTCGCCAGGCTAGCAATAGTTAATGATTGTACATATAATCATCAATACATGG
>BJCM01185818.1:0-13201 GCA_018326385.1 Flaveria bidentis
TGAAGCCATGAACGTTGAGATGCAATCCATGTATGACAACCAAGTTTGGGACTTGGTTGTACCACCTCTTAACTCCAAGGTAGTTGGAAGTAAGTGGGTTTTCAAGAAGAAAACCGATATGCATGGAAACTTGGATACTTATAAAGCTAGACTTGTAGCAAAAGGTTTCACTCAAACTCAAGGGGTTGATTATGTTGATACCTTCTCGCCTGTTGTAATGCTAAAGTCTATTAGGATATTATTTGACATAGCTGCTCATTATGATTATGAGATTTGGCAAATGGATGTCAAAACCGCTTTTCTAAATGGATATCTTGAGGAAGATGTCTATATGGTTTAGCCTGAAGGTTTTGTCGATCAAAAACATCCTAACAAAGTATGCAAGTTAAAGAAATCAATCTATGGATTGAAGTAAGCATCAAAAAGTTGGAATCACCATTTTGATGAAGAGATAATCAAATTTGGCTTCATCAAAAATGCTGATGAAGCATGTGTATATAAGAAAGCTAGTGGGTGCATCATCACTTTCCTAGTATTGTTTGTCGATGACATCCTACTATTTGGAAATGACATTCCAACCTTGGAAGGTGTAAAAGCCTGGCTTGGAAACTGTTTCTCCATTAAGGATCTTGGTGAAGCCGCCTATATTTTGGGAATAAAGATCTATAGGGATAGATCAAGGCGGTTGATAGGTTTAAATCAAAGTGCATACATTGATAAGATCTTGAAAAGGTTCAAGATATATAACTCTAAGAAAGGTACGGTACCTATCTAAAGAGGAATGATATTGAGTAAGACTCAATGTCCAAAGTCAAATGATGAGCAAGACAAAATGAAGGGAATTCTGTATGCGTCTGCTATAGGATCCATCATGTATGCAATGATATGCACTAGGCCGGACATGTCAAGCGCATTAAGCATGACAGCCGATACCAACAAAATCCTGGAAACAGTCATTGGATGGGTGTTAAGAATATACTTAAGTACCTAAGGAGGACCAATATGTTCCTAATCTATGGATCTAGTAAGGAGGAACTCGTAGTAAAGGGTTACACGGATGCGAGTTTCCAAACTGATCGGGATGACTCACGATCACAATCGGGGTACATTTTCATCTTGAATGGAGGAGCAATCTCTTGGAAGAGCTCTAAGCAATATGTGGTGGCTTTATCAACTACAGAGTCAGAATACATCGTCGCTTCATTAGCAGCTCAAGAAGCTGCATGGTTAAAAAAATTCATTGCCGATCTTGGGGTAGTCCCTTCTATTTAGGCCCCCTAGAAAATCTTTATGATAATGAGGCTGCGATTGCTCAAATCAAGGAACCCCGTGCACATCAAAAGCCTAGGCACATTGAACGAAGATTCAACTACATTGTTGATACATATATGTACCTAGTTTATGTGCTCAATGTAAAAGTCTGTCATGTCTTACACATATGTAATGAATGAGTTGAATGAAATTAATATTTGATTGATCTTATAATGTTTATTATTCCATTGTATTATTGTGTGTTGAAGTATAATGAACTTACTATATAGGTTTGAGGTTGTTGTGCATAGTTCTTAGTCAATAATGATTGATAAATGTGTTCAAACTTAGTCGTATGAGTCTTCATGCGAATGGACATGCTAATGGACCATACACATGAATATCTAATACTAATGGACCAGTCACACGACTGAACCAGGAGACTGGATCAGTCGCACGATTGAGACATAAGATTGACTCAATCGCACAACTGAACCTTCAGTCGTGCGTATGGATCAATCACATGATTCAGTCGCACGACTAAACCATGCTAATGGTTCAGTCGTACGATTGGAAACCCATAACCTATAAATACCACCTAATTTGTGGAAAAACGAGACACTTATTAGAATTTCGACACATACTCATAACCTATCCGTCTAGAGTGTCCAGAAACCCTACACCAAGTTCATAGTTCGTTCTTGATCGATTGCTAATCAATTCTTAACGTTTGTTTCATCGTTAGATCGATCGGGTTGTCATTCTCACTGATTGGATCGCCAATCAAATAGGATTGTGCACTATTTGATCCGGTTTCACGCATTATCTGTTAGTACTCCGTACGAACACAGTCCTAACAAGTGGTATCAGAGCTTTGGCTCTTGATTTTGCATGTGATTCGATTGGTTTTGGTGTAAAAATCACGTTTTTCATTCAAAACCATCATCTTTTTGAGTAAAACAGTGTTTCCGACGTCTCCAGATCTCAAAGTTTGCGTTTTTCGGCTTACGGACAGATTAAGGATTGTGAAAAATCGTATTTTTTTGTCAAAGTGTCAAAAAACTTCGAATTTTCAAATACAGCAGCCTTCAGTCGCACGATTGGCTCAATCGCACGACTGAACTCAATCGCACACCCATTCGCGTGATTGAACTCAGTTGCTCATCCATTCGTATGACTGAACATCTTCATTCGCCTGTCTCCATTCGCATACTCCATACGTATGACTGAATCCAATCGCATGATTGAATTCATTCGCATACTTCAATCGCATAACTCCTCCGCACGACCGAGTCATCCACATTTGTCCAATCACATGATTAACTCATCCACATTTGTCCAATCACACGATTGACTCATCCGCATTTTTCCAATAACACGATTGACTCATCCGCATCTGTTTATTCGCATGAGTAAATAAAGTTCAAAGTTTAAAGAAATGGAATATCAGTTCTCTACATTTACTGCCGGTATGGACTCACGGATCCAGAACCTTTTGCTTCTGGAAAATGAAATTGGGAATTACAATAAACCACCTAAACTTATTAAATTAGATGATTATCCACAATGGAAACAGAGGTTTGAGATCTATCTGAATGGAGTTGATCCCAATCTATGGGAATCTATTGAGACAGGTTATAGTATGCCAGTTGGTGCTGATGGTATTAAATTAACCTTGGGTGGTATGACTGACAACCAGAAAGCGAAGTACAATGCTAAAAAGAAGGTGTATGCTCTGTTGACTCAGTCAATACCAAAAGACATATTCTATTAGTTTTCTGAGAACAAACAGGAAAAGAAGTTATGGGAAGCTTTGGAGAAACGATACGACGGGAATGCAACGTTGAAAGCTTTGAAAGCAAAGGCCCTGAAGAAAGAATTTGATAACTTCTCGTCGATGGGAAAAGAAAGCTTGGATGATGTTATAGACAGGTTCTACCATCTGATGAGTGAGCACACTCATGGAGTAACAAAGTCTATGGAAGATAAGGTGTCAAGCTTTGTAGATGGTTTGCCAGAAAAATGGGACTCGTTTGTGTCGAATTTGAGACAAAATGATATTCTATCAAAGTTGGATATAAATGACTTCATATTGAATTTGAGGTGAGGAAGAACTGAGGATGAAATATAAGTCTCAGAAAGGATCCTATGACCAGAATCCTTCACTTTATGACTCCTCTCCCACTCCAACTAGTTCAGGAGCTCCTCTTCAAACAACATTTGTGTCTAGTTCAGCCACTCCTTCTCAATCCACAGCTTCAGGATCCGAAACGTCAGGGTCATCTAGTACCCAATATATTGTGCCTGAAGCAAATGATACTAAGTTGAAGACCGAGAATCTCGGAAATATTACTGTGGAGGTTGCAAAGTAGCATATGGACCTTCTGGCAGCGGTTGTTCATTATTATGATGGTCTAGTTGCAGGGAAAATTTGTAATTGCCATCTGGCTGATGAAGACTACGAGCATGTGGATTAAAATGAACTAGAAAGAATGGATATTATGTGGGCTTTGGCAAGTGCTGTGATAAGAGTGAAAAAGTTTGTAAAGAAGACTGGACAGAACTTGGTAGCCACAAAGGATACTACCTTTGGTTTCGACAAAACCAAAGTTACTTGCTTTAACTATGGAGAAAAGGGGCATTTCAAACGTGAATGTATTAAGCCCAAGAAAACAGGTAACGGAAATCCATTCTCAACCTTCAATCATCTAGACAAATAAATGAGTGGGGCTATGTCATCAGGCCAAGAGACAAATGCCCTGACTGCTCAAGATGACGAAGGGTAGGATTGGCCATTCCGTTTTGTAACTCCGGGTGAATCGAATATTGCCTGTGTCGAGGGATTGGATGATGAGTCTGCAAGTGAAGGGGAAATCACAGTTGAACTAGTGATGTCAGATAACAAAGATACTGTGCATGTGGTGAGTCAGCTGGCTGAAGAAGAACTCAGAACGACAAGTTCAGAATCTCCAGCATCCGAAGAAGCAAATTATGGATTGATGGTTGATTCAACCGAATCTTCACAGGTAAGTACCAAAGACCAACTCTTTGAAAATCTTGCTTGTATTGAATGTAATAAATTTAGAGAAAGCATTCATCTTAAGTTTTCAAGGTTATTAGACCACAATGATAGCTTGGTAAATGATTTAGAATTGTGCACAGAAGCTAATTGGATTTAAAACAAAATGAGTGTAGTTATAAAGAAAAAATAGAACTTTTAAATAAACAACTAAGGGAAACCGAGGTTGTTGCTTTTAATCAAGCCAATGATATAAAGTTATATTAAAATTCCTTGGAAGAAACTAAGAAAGAAAAAGTAGTTTTAGAAGTCGAAGTCAACTCATTAAAAAAAAACTGCACAGTTGGTCCAGTTCTTCTGACATAGTTCAACATTTAGTGAAAGAACAAAACAATAGGGAGGGTTTGGGTTACAAAGTGGTTCCACCACCACATGAGATCATGTTAAATACTAAATGTAGACTAGTAAATAACAATCCAAATAAGGATCATGTGGTGTCCACTCCTCTAGTTAGTGATCCAGATTCCACGGGAAAACCAGTGAATTTTGTCACTAAACAGAAGGAGGCTACACTGAAATCTAAAGGTAAGATGCCTATTGTGAATTTGGATGAACAATTTGAAAAGGTTAATGTAAAGTCAGGTTCAAACATGTCTATTTCTGAACCCAACATGACCAAACCAGTTAACCAACCACGTGCTCCACGCCAAAGTCCAAATAAACAAAAGGCTAAAGATGTTAAAAAAGTTCAAACAATGAATTTTATTAAAGAAGCAAAAACATCTAAACAAGAAGTGTCCAAACCCAACCAGACTAAAGTCATACCTATATCACACACTTCCCCACAGAAACAGTTCCATCAACATGTAGAAGGGAGCTCTTGCTACAGTTGTGGAAAAAGAGGACATATTGCTTCAATTTGTCCTTATTATCAGACTCCCAGACAGAAAATTGAACTTTATGATACTTAACCATGTTTTTCTAAAAGGTGTTCTATCTCTCCACCAAAGAGTATAAATGAACCTAAAGTTTAGACTGTAAGCCAGTCGTCTGTTTATCACAAATAGGCCTTACACAGAACTGGCTTATGGAAAGAAAAGTCAAGTCAACAGTTTAATGATAAGAACAATATAAAGATTGATATGCCCTCACCCTCAAATGGACAGTGGGTTGAGTTTATGATGTGTGATTCCTCTGGGTCACCCAAGCCAGTTAAGGCTTGGGTCCCAAACCTAAACTAATTATTTCCTTTTAATGTGCAGGGTGTCCGTTACAATGGTATCACAAACACCTGGATTTTTGATAGTGGGCCGTCTAGGCACATGACTGGGAATCTGTCTCTCCTTTTCAATGTCAAACAAATTAAAGGGGGACATGTATCATTTGCTGGGAACAAAGGAGGATACATCACAACTCAAGGTGAAGTGGGAAACCAAAAAGTAAAGTTTGATAAGGTCAACTACGTTCAACAACTACAAAATAACTTGCTTTCAGTATCCCAGATATGTGACAAAGGATTTAAAGTGATCTTCGAAAACAAGAAGTGCTATGTATTGAAGAAAGATTATATTATTCTGGAGGACAAAATCTTAATTTTAGTTTCAAGATATGATGATCTATATGTCTTGGATCTATCAAAAGCCTCCACAACCGATCATCAAGTTCAATGCTTCTTGTCAAAGGCAACAGAAAAAGACTCAATCTCCTGCATAGGAGAATGGGACACATAAATCCACGGAAGATGAATCATCTGATCCAAAATGATTTAGTGAATGGAGTGAATGTCAAGAACTTTCAACTTCCTGATTTCTATGTAGCGTGCAAGAAAGGTATACAGACCAAGAAGTCTCATAAGGCAAAGAAAGTAAATTCCATTGACCTGTCTCTCGAACTTCTACATATGGATCTATTTGGTCCTGTTAGTACCAAAAGCATCGTTGGTGATCTGTACTGTTATGTAGTCACTGATGATTACTCAAGATTCTCATGGGTGATGTTTCTGAAATCCAAATAAGAGACATTTGAATCTTTTAAACAGTTGGTAACTACATTGGAATCTCTCTACAAGCTGAAAGTGCGACAGATTCGCTCAAACAACGGCACGGGGTTCAAGAACCAGTGGATGGAGGCATTCTGCAAAGAGAAAGGAATTGTACACCAGTTCACATCTGCCTACACTCCATAAATAAACAGAGTTACTAAACGAAAGAACAAAAGCTTGATAGAGACAGCGAGAGCGATGTTAGCCGACTCGAAACTACCTATCCAATTTTGGAACGAGGCAGTTGCCAATGCATGTTATACCCTCAATCTAGTCTTGGTAATCAAACGTCATGGTAAAACGTGTTATGAGCTGCTCTAGCGAAGTAAACCTAATCTGGAGTACCTCGAACCATTTGGCGTACTATGTACGCTGCTGAAGAAAACTCAGTCAGGGAAGTTCAGTGACAAGGCTGAAGAAGGGATTTTTCTAGGATACAATATACCGAATAAGAGAGTTTATAACAACTCAATGGGACAAGTAGAAGTGTGGTGCAACGTTGACGTTCAGAGATACACCACCCCCTTGCTGGAAAGGGTCCTTCATTTTTTTGATTATGATGGATTCTTTAAGTCCTTCAATATCCCTATCTCCCCTCCTGATGTTGAGTTATCGACCAGAATGATGGTTGATGTCTTAAATACACCGTCACCAAACTCGACAACATCAGTTCCACTTGGTGAATCTTCTAGTCCCTTAGGGGGAGCACTTAAGTGATACCTCCTCTGACGATGAAGAAGTGGAGTCTGAACAGGTGGAACAGGTTCCTGCTACAACAAGCACACAAGCATGAGATGTTGATGTCTTAGAAACTTCGGAACCTCAAACTCCAACAGCTACAGATATCGTCCTGAGAATTCAAAATTTGGATTAGGAAGTAGTTGTTCCCACCACTCCCGGATCAAGAATACACGTTTATCATCCTCTGGACAACGTTATAGGGGATGTACAATCGGGAGTTCAGACAAGAAATCAGCTACACTCAGCTGATTATGCCTCTGTCATGGAAAAAGGCTATCATCATGACGGTGCATATCGATGTTTTGTGTCTCAATTTGAGTCAAAATATGTTAGTGAAGCCTTAAATGATGAGTCATGGGTTAGTGCCATGCAGGAAGAACACCCACACTTCAAGAAGCTAGGAGTATGGACACTGGTGGATAGACCAAAAGGTGCTAAAATAATAGGCACTAAATGGGTCTTGAAGTGCAAGAAAGATGACCAAGGGGTCATAATCAGAAACAAGGCTTGACTTGTGTTTCAGGGGTTTAGACAAGTCGAGGGAATTGATTACAATGAAGTGTTTGCATCCGTGGCTAAAATGTAAGCAATCCATATCTTCCTAGTCTATGCATCTTACATGAAGATCAAAGATTATCAACTAGATGTCAAGAGTGCATTCTTTCATGGTGAAATCCATGAGACAGTGTATGTCAGTCAAACTGAAGGATTTGAGGATCCTTATCATCGGGACAGAGTTTACAAGCTTGATAAGGCTCTCTATGGGCTCCATCAAGCCCCGAGAGCATGGTATGAGAAACTCTCAACTCATCTGGTGAAACACAGCTTTCACAGAGGAGTTATTGACTGTACACTGTTCATCAAAGAAAAGGATGGTGACTTACTGCTCGTAAAGATTTATGTTGATGACATAATCTTTGGTTCCAGAAATGAAGAATTATGTAAAGAATTTGAATTTGTCGTGAAAGCAGAATTTGAGATGAGTGCAATGGGGGAGATGAAGTTCTTCCTAGGATTACAGGTAGATCAGACACCAAAAGAAATCTTCCAACATCAGAATAAATATGTAGGGGATATCCTCAATCGGTTTGACATGGATAACGCTTCAGTTGCTGGAACTCCACTTGTCACGAATCATGATGTGGCACCCGACGAAAACGGTGATCTGGTTGATGCTACAATGTATCGAGGAATGATCGTATCCGTTATGTATCTCACAACATCTCAACCTGATATCATGTACGCGACGTGTCTCTGCTCCAGATATCAGGCAAAACCAAAAGTCAACCATCTCATAGGTGTTAAACTGATTTTCCGTTATCTGAAGGCTACACCAACACTCGGGTTGTGGTATCCTCATGACGATGATTTTGAGCATACAACGTATAGTGACTCGGATTAGGGTGGCTACAAATTGAATTACAAGTCAACATTAGTAGGATGTCATTTCTTTGGTAGACGGTTAGTCACCTGGCAGTGTAAGAAGCAGACCTCCGTTGCTCTGTCAACATGTGAAGCTGAATATGTTGCTTCTGCAAGTTGCTGTTCACAACTCATCTGGATTCAATAGCAAATGCGAGACTACGGTTTGCAATTTTCTAACACTCCTATCAAGTTATTAGCTTGATTGCATTTTGCATTTTTCATGTGCGGACGACCATAAAAAATTAGCAAAGCACATGAAAAATGCAAAATGCAATCAAGCTAATAACTTACGTTGTTAGTGCGTTATGTGTAAAAAGAAAATAAATACTCTAAGAAGAAGATAGGTTATGTGCCTCTCTACTGTGCGGTGGCACTGACCTGAGGATAAGCATAAATTAAATATTCTAGAATTCATTGTTGTTTTCGCCTCTCTGCTGTGTGATGGCACTTACCTGAGGCTTAGCATCTCTTTGAAAGCTCTTAGAATAGTTTCTTCTTGAAATATACCCGTAGACCGCTCATAAATCTCCTGAGGAAAGTTGCTTACCATATAAGTGTGGGATCCACAAATGCTTGTTGAAATAATTAAACCTTAAATCATCACCAATGTGTGTCAAAAATCTGTGTATAGATTTAAGAGGACAAGCATACTGACAATTATCGTGAGCTGCAGTTCTTGAAAGTCAAAATCATTATGTTCACCTTGTAGCTCTAGTATGATTTCCTAAAATTGCTATTGACTCTCGGTCATCAGAATAGTTTATTAAAGTGTCCCATATGATTCTGATATACCTGTATGATTCCATCATGAATTGTACAAGAAATGATAAAAGAGAACTGAAGCTGTGCTATCCTGGAAGTAAAATCGATTGAAAGTACTCTAATAGGTTTAAAATCCATCTCAAATCAAAATACAAAAAACTATCTTGTTCTGTATTTTTTATTTCTAGTTGTTTTATTTATTAATTTTTAGTCATATGGTCGGTAAAAGTCGGAGTGCATTTGATGTCAATCTGCAAATCACTCACTAAAATGGGTCACGTTTAAGGTGACCAATCGGGCTTTAATTTAAAAGGATCACGTCTGAGGTGATCATATAAGGTTTAAGGTAAAAGGATCATGTCTAAGGTGATCAAACTGTTTTTCAAATTAAATTGATCATGTCTGAGATGATCATCGCTCATAACATTTTATCTATAGTTAAAAGGCTAAGTGTTTGAAAGGTCATAATGTCAAACTCATAAGTATGAGCCATTCGCACGACTGGACTATAAGTAAGGACCAGTCGTACGATTGGATCATACGTATGGGTAAATCACATGATTGAACCATACGTATGGACCAGGCGTACGATTGGACCATAAGCATGGGTCAATCCACACGATTGGATCTCAAGTGTGAACCAATCGCACGGATGGATGTGACTGACTGAGTCAGTCGCACGACTGAAACCCAGTCGCACGACTAAACGTGACCAACTGAGCCAGTCGCACGACTGAGCCCCAGTCGCCCAAATGAAGCGTGGAATAGGTCCAGTCACCCGACTGAAGATAAAATCCGTATAAATAGGGTGAAGTTGATCGCACTTTCTCATCACCCTTCAATCTCTCCCAAATCGCACGAAAGCAAACATACTCTACCAAAATTTGATTTCATCGATTTCATTCTGTGAATGTGATACTAACGTGTACGCTCTCCATCTACATGTACTTAGTGAATGAAATCGAACAAAATGCGTGTCATAATCAAACCCTAACTGCCCAAATTGATTAAAATCAAGAAATCTGTAAAAACCCTTAAATAGACCAGTTAAATCTGTATAATCATTAAAATGAAGGACATACAGTGAAAGTTAGGGCTCCTGCTAACCTAAAGAGTCTAAACACAACGTTTAACATCAAGTTTTGACCTAGATTCAAGATTAGAGTGTCGAACAGATAGTTAGGCAAATGGTCACTCCAAATGAACTTCAATCACACGATTAAGCTGGGTGAATGACTCATTAGAACGAATGAACAAGGTGTATGATCTCAATCGCACAATTGAACTCAGCCACATGCTCAATCGCACGATTGAACTTAGCCACATGCTCAATCGCCCGGTTGAACTCAGCCGAATGCTCTAATCTCCTGATTGAACTTAGTCGCATGCTCAATCGCGCGACTGAACTCAGTCGTATGGCTCAATCGCACGATTGAACCAGACTGATCTCAGAATAGTTTAAATTTCAATAGTTTCTGTTATGGACAAATCTCATGTTTATGTGTCTTGTGTTACAAAAACATGGCAGATAGGTGGATCATCATAACCAAGCACAACATTTGTGCTCACTTGGATGTCACCACTCGTAATGCTGTTGAGTTTGTTGGTATCATTACATTTCTGAGGAGATCAAGGATCTAAAGAGCCATATCTACTCCATGCACACCCTACCGGTGTATACAGCAGGCCTTCTGGGAAGGTGCGTCAGTTGATAGATCTACTGAGCCCTACTGCATTCGGAGCACCATTTTTGGGCAAGAGATTGAGGTTACTACCGAAGACCTTCAACGGGTACTGGACCTGGGTGATGATGCTGCCTACCCAACCAGGTTACATCCTCTTACCGTAATGGGATGTTTTCTACGGATGAAGTACATTGGGGACATTAACGTAGGTGTGCTCAACAAAAGCAACATGTGTTCCCAGTTCAAGTACCTGGAATGTGTCATTCTAAAGTGCATTGCTTCACGGAGGGGTGGGTTTGATGATCTATCTAACCAAATCCAGAATGCTTACGTAGCACTGGTGCTGAATCACCCCTTCAGCTTCTCCAACATGATCTTCTCCTACATGGTCGAGAACCTTGAGGCCAAGAGTAAGGATAGCTTCTGAATGTATCCAAGGTTCTTGCAAATGATCAAAGATGAGAAGCTCCCTCTACTGCCCAAGGAGAAGGACGACGTAGTGATGTTAGAGGTGATGGATGACACCACTCTTGGAAGGATGAAGGTGTACAGGGGGAAACAGGTGAAACCCCCTGTTAGGAGACTGTTCGGGCACTTGGCTAGTGCTGATTACGTGGCACCAGATCGCAAGAAGTGGCGTCATGATGACAGTGATTCGGATTCTGAGCCGATTGTTCTACCCACCGACGACACCGATGAAGATGACAGTGGTGATGGTGGAGATTAAGGCCCCACCCAATTTAGGGCCACTACCACTGACATACCATCTCCACCATCCACCCAGGGTGGATTTGAGACTGCTGGATTCCACCAAGACTTCCGTCCTGATGAGGAGGAAGAGTTGGATGAGGAGCCTCTTGTGAGGACAATGGGCAGCAAGGTTGTTGCCACTCAGAAGGGGATTGTGGTGCTTAGTGGACGCCAGGGCGAGTCTGGGATTCTGCTACCGATGTCATTGATCCTTCATACATCCCGGACCAGCCGATGAGCCCAGTGGGAACATCCTCTTCCAAGGGATCCAGGAAGAAGAGGATGGCTCAGCCCCATGGCATGAAGGGGAAGAGAAGGAGGATTACACTGATCACCACCTCTACCACAACCACCACTACATCTACCACAACTACCACCTCCACTACCACAACTCCCACTACCACACCCCCTACTACCACTACCATATCTCCTACCACCACCACCAGAGCCAACCCTTCACCATCAACTCCTATACGACCTCCCATATTCATCAGTGTAGAAATCAAGGTTGGAGATAGGTTGGTTGAGATATATAGGCTGTAGATGGAAACGGTCCCCTGAAGGTTGAGCACTTGAGTGTTGAGACTCAGAGTGATGGCTTAAAGCAGCTTGGCTAATGAGCTCATCAGGCTAAGCATGAGGAACCTCAACACTGATCCTTGAAGAGATGGGAGTGGTTTGCTCCTCCGGAGAAGTGAGAGCTCCAGTGTCCACTTCCTCCTGTGTGGGTAAGTATATGGGGGCCTCCACAGACTGAATAGTCTGAGCAGGGGTTTGTTTGGATTTTCTTTGGTAGGTGAGGGTGATTTGAGGCTGTGTGGGTGGTTGGGATCTAGCAGGCCTGGGTTCAGCACTAGCTTGTGATGCTAGGTTGTCACCTTGAGCAATGAGCTCTAACATATTTGGGACTAGGGATGTTTCTACCCTAGAGAAGCCAACAGTGGGTTTTCTTAGTATTTTAAAGATGCCGGGCTTCATCTGTCCCAGTTTGAGAATGTTACCTGTTTCCCTTAACTGTGAGCCTAGTTCACAGTTAAGAATTTACTGGATATATCTATGAAACATTTAATATTCTAAGGAGTCTAAATTAGCAAGCAAGTTGGTATAAACAAACTAAGAATACCTGAACTTGACCCCCTGAATCATTCCATGGATGATGTAAGATAGATTCTCAGGAATCTAGTCCCATCCACCATGCTTGTTTGAAAAGCTGTGGATGACCAGATGGAGCAGGAATCTCCACTGGGATGAGACCTTCCCTTTCCTAAAGGTCTTTACAGAGAAATCTCCCTCATATCCCATCTGCTCAAAGGAATGATTAACAGCTTCCTTTGGGAAGAACACCTCACCTTCTTCATCATCCAGCTAAAGATGCAAGTTGATGATGGCCGGAGTGATGAAGATTGTTCTCCCCTGCACTATTGTAGACATTGCCTTCTCCCCATCCATAATGACCTCTTGGCAGGTCTTCCAAAATTCAAGCAGATGATCCTCATAGAGTGGAGGATCAATGGTTAGGGAGGTGAA